>JANAVB010034417.1:77469506-77597006 GCA_029216955.1 Iris pallida
AATAACCGCATATAAGATAGATAGCATGCTCACCTATTGTTTTATGCAGGGTCGTAAGTATTATCTTTGTTTTTATACAAGGACGGGCACATCGGTCGTGGTAAGAAATCATTGATAATGATTGAGTAAATATGTTTTACTGCTTTCAAGTACATCAACAATATGAACTGTAATTCATCTAATTCTGAATAACAAGATAACTTTGAACGCATATTTTCCTTAATAAGTAGTATCGTGTTAGGTGAGTGAGTTTATCCTGCTCACTATTGCATTCCCAAGTGTATAATTCCTAACTCATTAGGTGTCAAAAATGTTGAGGGTGCACGGTACTAGGCTGAAGCTGAAATTCAAGGAGGCGAGTTAACGCACTTCATATTTTGAAGTATTTTTAACTCGGATCATCTTGCAGGCTTCAAGTTTTGAATGTATACATGGGTATAAATTGTTATTCCCGAAACAGATCTAGATGGAAGAACGAACAGAATTTATAGATCACTTGCAAATAAATTGCTCTCTATTCTGTTATAGCAACTGTCAGACGCAGAGATCTACTTGCAAATAAATTTGCACTCTGTTATAAATTTATAGGATTTCAGAGAATACTTGCGAAATAAATTTTCTCTCCTAACTTTCTGAGGTTGCGACTTCGGAGATTCCTGCAAACGAGTTTACTCTCCAGAAGTACCTGAACTGAGTTTTAGCACTTTGGAGATTCCTGCAAACGGATTCGCTCTCAAAAGGTGCCTGAACTGAGTTTCAAATTTTGAAAATTCTGGCAAACAAGTTTGCTCTCCAAAATGTCCTGCAGCCCACCAAGAAGAGGAAGAAGAAGAAAGAGGAGATTTCAACAGCCCTGCTGGGGTGATAAAAATTACCGTTGCTTAAAACAAGATTCGCCTTTATGCGATCCGCTTCCAGGAACCAACAAGTTTTCAAAGAACTTCTGGAACACTCGTTAGTTAACTTTTTATGACTCGAACGGGCTCCCATTACTTTCTACTTTGGTTCATCTTACAAAGGAGGGGCTCTATTTATAGAGTGGAGTGAGGCTACACATTTTCTCCTATCCGATGTGGGACTAAAATACCAATACTCAAAAATAGAGTTTGATATTTTAGGTCATCCCATAATCATTATAGTCGTGTGCCAGTCCACGCCTACCCCCCCTCCCCCCCTCCCCCGTACACACCCGTGCATGCACGAGGCATCCTGGAGTCCATATCCGAGTCCGAGTCCGAATGACAAAAAGTAACTTGCTTCCTTGTTAGAATTAATCCTTTTTTCTTCTAGGAAAATACTCACACATAGCTCACACTTGTGCCCTACCACACTTCATCTGTATACCTAAACATAAGCAAATCATTATATTGAGATACTCACCATTTGGTGTAGCCGAAGTGGGACTCTCTTTCCTAGTCTAAAGGAAAAAAACACCAACAATCCCCTACATATCTCGATATATGGGTTGAGCATTCCCTACGTTGACTGTCCATCATATATTAGGAGAGATATCATAGCGATTTGAATCTTCTCGCAAGGGTTAAATAACATTATGATACAAGAATGGACATAGCCTTGAATTCTGTACCATAACTGTAATTCTTTCCACTCACATAATGACATCAACTATGCTTCTGGTTATACATTAAAGGTCCTGTTCCAGCCTAGTTTTGGTGTATGGATATTGGGTGTCTACAAGGTTTCCCTCAAGAGATGGCCTATATCTCTATCCAACACTCTATGTGAGTTCTTTTAAAGAGTCTTGTCATAAAGCCTTTCACTTCCTTGCGGTGCTATGCCGCTATGACATGGCCCAAAGCCGAAGCACTACCTCATGTAGTGTCATACCACTGTAGCATAAGGCTCATCCTCTTTGTAGTGCCAAACTATCCAGTATGAAGCCGTTCGCTTCCTTGCGGTGTTACACCACCGTGACATGGCTTACAAAGCCGAAATAATACCTCATGTTATGTCACACTACTGTAACATGAGACCTAGCCTCTTTGTAGTGCTGCCTACCACTCTTTATTCTACAGCATTAGGCTCACTTTCCTATGTGCGGTATAATGCCGCTGTGACTTGGCCTGAAGCCGAGGCTTTACCCTTACTAGGTACCTTATGTGGTGTCATCCCACTGTAGCATGGCGTAATACGCTCTTTTGTAGTGCAGTGCTACCCGTGCTTTCTGTAAAGCACGTCGGACATTCCAAATGCCCGATAACTCATTAAGGCTTCCAAGCCATCCTCTCACAAGACTTTGTTCTCTACAAAGAACAAACAGTAGACAACAGTGGTTCTGGGTCCGTAACCCCATATTTTTTAAAGGGTTATCTACTGCCAACAACGGTTTTTAGTACATAACCTCGTAATTTCTAAAGGATTACCTACTATTTTTGATATTCTTCCAGTCAATGATCCTTCCTTGAACTAAAAGCTAGATGACCAATAGATTTTGTTTTGAACTAATTGCATAAAACTTTATAATAGAATTACAAAGACACAATATCAGAGTGTCTTCAAGCCCATTTTATATGTTGTTTCTTCAACCAGCTGGCGCTTGAGACTTTTGGTTAATGGATCTGTCATATTCTTCTGGCTTCGAACATCAACCACGATAATGACTCCTCTTTTGATAAGATCATTTATCGCCCTGTGCCTTAGACATAGTCATTTTCTTGCCATTGAAAAGGTCATTTGATACCACTGTTGCAGTTGCTTGGTTGTCGCAGTATATCAGTACCGTCGGTATCTGTAAACCAACCATTGGAAGATCATACATGAGCTCCTGAAGCCATTCTGTTTCATCCACTGCAGCCGCCAGTGCATAGAACTCAGATTCCATAAAAGAGTATGAGAGCATAGTCTACTTCTTCGACTTCTACGATATAACAGATCCATCCATAGAGAAGACATATCCTCATGTGGACCTTTCACTCTCTACTTCTGAGCACCAGCTTGGATCACTAAAGCCTTCTACTACTGTTGAATCTCTATAGTAGTACAGTGCATACTTCTGAGTCCTCTTGAGGTATCTTATTACCCTCTTCACAGCTTTCCAGTACTCCATACCTGGATTACTCATGAATCGACTCAGCATCCCCATGACAAAAGCTATGTCGGGCATTATGGCAGTAGTTGTATACATTAAACTCCCGATGACGCTTGAATACTCCAACTGTCTGACGCTTTCCCTTGGATTTGGCTTCAGTTTTTTGTCACACCTATATGGCGTATCTATCCCAGGAAGATCCTGATATCCATAGCATGTGAGCATCTTCTCAATGTAATGAGACTGTGAAAATGCCACTCCAGTTTTCATCCGAATGATCTTTATCCCTATGATAACATCAGCTTCCCCTAAGTCCTTCATACTAAACTTAGACGAGAGGACTTCTTTGTCTCAATGACACTTGCAAGATCTGTACCCAAGATTAGCATATCGTTTACGTACAGACAAACGACAACTCCTCTTCCGTCATTGAACTTTGTGTATACACATTTGTCCATCTCGCTGACCTTGTAGCCGTTTGATTTTATAACTTTATCAAATTTCTCATGCCACATTTTGGGAGCTTGTTTGAGACCATATAATGATTTCACCAACTTGCAGACTTTATCTTCAAGGCCCTTGACAATAAATCCTTTTGGTTGTTGCATGTAAATCTCTTTGGTCAATCACAATTTAGAAATATCATTTTAACATCTATCTGATGAATAACCAGCTTGTGAATTATACTCGAAGCAATCAACATCCTGATAGTCGTCATTCATGCTACTGGAGCATATTGTCAAAATAATCGATCCCCTGCTTATGAGTAAACCCCTTGGCTACCAGCCTAGCCTTGAACTTGTCAACAGTTCCATCGGCCTTCATCTTCTTCTTGAAGATCTATTTACATCAGAATGGTTTTGCTTCTTCAGGAAGATCGACCAATACCCATATGTTATTGGAGGTTATCGAGTCATACTCATCATTAATAGCCTCCTTCCAGAGGATAGTGTCTCTAGTCTTCATCGCCTTATCATATGTAAGTGGATTAGATTCTACATGATAGATGATAAAATTCTCTTCGAAGTCCTTCTGTTTCCTCACTCACTTAGACATAGGTTCTGTGAGTTATGGTTCAACAGTTGTTTCTGCAACAACTTCTTCTTGGACTACATCTTCGTAAGGAGCTTCAGCCTCCTGTGCACCCACACTATTCTCCGAAATATCCGTGATAATAATGTTCTTATGCCTTGCAAATTTATCTTTAAAGAATTCTGCATCGCAAGATTCAATGATATGATTTGATTCAATATTAATGAACCTCCGAGCAATACTCTTATCGGCATAACCAGAATATAGTCTTCATAGTCCTTATTCCCAGCTTCTGAATCTTTAAATCTGGAAGCTTCATATATGCCAGACACCCCTACACTCGAATAACATTCAAGTTAGGTTTAACCTTGAACCAGAGTTCATGAGACGTAACATCAGAAGTTGCATACGGTACTCTATTCAGAATAAAAGTAGCCGTAAGCACTGCTTCACCCCAGAAGCAATTTGGAAGACCCGCAGTCAACAATATTGAGTTCATCATCTCTGTTAACGTTATGTTCTTCCTTTCTGCAATACCATTTGATTGAGGGGAGTATGGAACAATCATTTCGTTGACAATTTTATGTTCTCTGCAGAACAATACAAATTTATGAGACCTATACTCTCCACCTTGATCACTTCTGAGTCTCTTGAGTTGTCCGGTTTGACGTTCGGCTTTAGCCTTGAAGTCCTTAATTTTTTAAAAATTTTATCTTTAGACTTAAGCAGATAAACAAACGCGTACTTTGAGAAATCGTTGATGAAAGTAATAAAATACTTCATCCCAGCCTTTGTGGAGAACTGTTTGAAGTAACAGATATCTGAGTGCACCAACTCCAGAAGATCTTTACTTTGGTTTACCCGCTTGAACAATTTTCTAGTGATCTTTGTCTTTGCATAGACCTCACACTTCTCCAAATCTTTACTCCCACATTTGGAGATAAGCCCCAGACTAGACACCTTGTTAATTCTTTTACAACAAATATGTCCTAATCTATTACGCCACAACTCAAGAGAATAATCAGAAATAGAGATTGCATTAATTTTCTCAATTGGAGTTACAAGATGAAGTTTGAACATCCATTTGGTACAAAAAGCTTTTTAGAAGTAGGTTCCTTTATATGACATAACTACTTGACCAGTATTAATATCCATCCACAAGCCTACATTAGAGAGCAGACTTCCAGAGACCAGGTTCTTGGCTATGACCGGTACATGCTTCACATCCTGAAGAGTCAGCGACTTCTCTGAAGTCACTTTCAGTACCACCGTACCGATCCCCATCACTTCAGCTTGTGTTTGGTTCGCCACCATAACCTTTTCAGATGTAGGCTTGTATGTGGTGAACCACTCCTTTTTAGAGCAAACATGGCAGGATGCCCCAGTGTCTATCCACCAGTCCGTGTCAACACTAGTTGAGTCAACCTACGCAATCGTAGCAACAAAGTTAGCCTCACCTTACTCTTTTCGTTTAGGTTTCTCTTTGTAGTCTTTTCTCCAATGACCTTTCTTGCCACAGTTAAAACAAGTCCCAGGCTTTTTAGAAGTAGGTTCCTTTATATGACATAACTACTTGACCAGTATTAATATCCATCCACAAGCCTACATTAGAGAGCAGACTTCCAGAGACCAGGTTCTTGGCTATGACCGGTACATGCTTCACATCCTGAAGAGTCAGCGACTTCTCTGAAGTCACTTTCAGTACCACCGTACCGATCCCCATCACTTCAGCTTGTGTTTGGTTCGCCACCATAACCTTTTCAGATGTAGGCTTGTATGTAGTGAACCACTCCTTTTTAGAGCAAACATGGCAGGATGCCCCAGTGTCTATCCACCAGTCCGTGTCAACACTAGTTGAGTCAACCTACGCAATCGTAGCAACAAAGTTAGCCTCACCTTACTCTTTTCGTTTAGGTTTCTCTTTGTAGTCTTTTCTCCAATGACCTTTCTTGCCACAGTTAAAACAAGTCCCAGGTGCTTTTGACTTTGGTTTGAACTGAGCCGACTTCACCTTCAGTTGGTGAACGTCCTTCATTTTATTGTAAGAAGCCTTTTGTTTCCTCTTGGAGTCTCCAGCTTGCACCAGATTGGCCTCGGCCATCTGTTTGGATAAGGTGTCCACTTTGAGTTGAGCCCTCAACTCGTCTTCAACATGAATCCAATGTAATAGGCGTTCAAGATCCACCTCCATCTTCTTGCGGTGCATGTCCATAATGAAATTTCTTTACCCAGTAACCCAGGTGGAAGCTTTACGATAATACCCATGACGACGAAAGCATCGACCAAAGGCATGCCGTCATCCTCAAGTTTCTGACGTAACTTGAAAAATTCTTTGACTTGAGACAACATCATCTTGTCGTCCTCAAATCGCATCCTCCATACCTTTTCGATCACGTAGATCTTGTTTCTATTCTCATCTGCCATGTAAAGATTCTCTACAAACTCCCAGACGTCCTTGGCATGGATCGTCTTGTTGTATAACTCTGTCAGAGAGTCCTTCATAGAGTTCAAGATAAGCAACTTGCAGAGGATGTTTTCTCTCCTCCACTTGGATTACAAAGCAGTAGCCTCAGTGACCCTTCGAGCATTTTCACCTTCTAGAATTAAAGGCTCAAGGACTGTCAACACGTAGTCCACGCTCACGAGTTGAAGATTAAGGCTGACCTTTCTCTCCGGGGTGTTGTAATGCTCCCGTCAAACTTTTCAAGTTGTTAAAACTTGTGTCGAGAAGGTTGCACGGTTGTTCTCCATCGAATCTATATATTACTTTGAGATTGTTATTCTCGAAACATATCTAGATGGAAGAACGAACATAATTTAGAGATCACTTGCAAATAAATTTTCTCTCTATTCTATTATAGCAATTGTCAGACGTAGACATCTACTTGCAAATAAATTTGCTCTATATTCTAAATTTGTAGGATTTCACAGAATACTCACAAAATAATGTGTTCTCCTAATTTTCTAAGGTTAGGACTTTGGAGATTCCTGCAAACGAGTTTGCTCTCCAAAAGTACCTGAATTGAGTTTCAGCACTTTAGAGATTCCTGCGAACAGGTTCGCTCTCGAAAAGTACCTGAACTGAGTTTCAGATTTTAAAAATTCTGCCAAACAAGTTTGCTCTCCAAAATGTCCTGCAGCCCACCAAGAAGAAGAAGAAGAAAGAGGAGATTTCAACAGCCTTACTGGGGTGATGAAAATCACCGTTGCTTAAAACAAGATTCGCCTTTATGCGATCCGCTTTCAGGAACCAACAAATTTTCAAAGAACTTCTGGAACGCTCGTTAGTTAACTTTTTATGACTCGAACGGGCTCCCTGGACTCAACGGGCTCTCTTTACTTTCTACTTTGGTGCATCTTATACAGGAAGCCAGGGGCTCTATTTAAAGAGTGGAGTGAGGCTTCACCTTTTCTCCTATCCGATGTGGGACTTAAAATACCAATACTCAAAATTAGAGTTTGATATTTTAGGTCATCCCATAATCAGCATAGTCGTGTGCCAGTCCAAATCTACCCCCTCCTCCCCCTCCCGTACACGCCCGTGCATGCATGAGGCATCCTGGAGTCCATGTCCGAGTCCGAGTCCGAATGACAAAAATCAACTTGCTTCCTTGTTGGAATTATTCCTTTTTCCTTCTAGGAAAATACTCCCACATAGAACCCACTTGTGCCCTACCAAACTGTCACTACCACATTTTTGTCTTGAGGGTATTTTGGTCATTTGACTTTTTGGTGATTTTGAAATTTTATTAATTAAATATGTGCTATTTGTTTAGTTGAGACTTGACCTAGAATCTTAGCCTAATCTAGATTAGCCTTGAGGTTAGAATCTTGATTAGGATAACCTACTAAGTGACAAGATTAGCAATATCTAGATATTTCTAAGTAGGATATTTTCTCCTTAGGATATTTGTAAAAAAGAAAGCCTTAGGGTTAATTGAACCAATAGGAGGACTTAAAATTGGATGGAGAAGCCTTAGCCCCTCATCTACATCTAAACCTAACCCTAATTCATTTTATGGCAGCCACAAATAGAAATCCCCCCTCCTATAAAGTATCCTTTAGAAACCCTTGCCTCTTTTAACACCTACAAAGAACCCTAACTTGTTCTTCCCCAAATTCCTCCCCCTTTATCCAAATTGATCCCAAATTGAGGCTACTCTCTTGCATTGGGATTCATTTCAGAAGTAGAGGCTAGTGGGGGCTAGCTTGCAAGAAGTGGAGCTCATTTGGACATCGCTTGACGAAGGGAACAACTCACTTAGAAGCCTTTTCATTGAGTTTGAACTCTCATTAGGTAAAACCCTACAAACCCTAATAAATTCTTGATTTCTTTTCATAGATGCATTCATTTAGGGTTCCCCTAGGTGTAGCCCAAGTTGGTAGGAATTTGTGTCCATTTCGTGTCCGTATCGGACACGTATCTGTGTTTGGAATAGGTCTTTGATGAAATGCTTGATAGGAATTAATATTATTAATTTCGAATTATATTTGAAGGGATTTGTAGCCCTATATGTGAAGAACACAAAACCCTAACTCTGAGGTGATTTTTGTGTTGTGTCCGTGTCCAAACTGGACACGCACACTATACATGAGACACTACACAGGGGCTTCTGTGCTCCACTGCTGCCTGAGTGTCCCAGAGGACACGATACGCCACGTGGTGGCCTGACACTTGGCCAGTAGGTCGGGGCAGTGACTGACAGGTCACCCCCCTAGCCACTCACGACCTCGTGTCGTGTCGGACACGAACTCCTTTATGTACGGATTTTGTACTGCACCGTACAGTGGGGTTTTCACTCCCTGATACACATCTCGTATCGAGACACGACACAACGTGGACTCATGTCAGTGTGTCTAACATATAGCCCTACACCTAGACTCACTCTAAACACAAGCACATGGCTCCACGTGTCTTGTGGCGTGTCCACGAGACCCCGAACCCGCCGTACGACGCTGTCATGTGTGTTCTGTGTCCAAGCGTGTTCTAAACTATTTAGACACCTCGTGTCCAGTTATGTGGACACGAGACCCCACCCACTGACACGTGTGATATATATCTAATGTCTGCACACATTAATTTGATGTTTAATTTAGGTTTTTGAATCAATTTTAGGTTTGTAATGTTCGGGTTTTATGAACTCTGATACCTGTTTTTGTTCACACTGTTTCATGAGTTTTGGAATGTTAATTTATGAAGTTTAAATGTAGATATTGAATTGAGATGTATGTTAGATGCTGGGTTACATATGTGGGTTTAGTTCGTTTAGATTTTTGTTCAACTGTTGAGTTTCTTCATTCGTAAATGCTCTACTGAACATGTATAAATGTAAAACTCTAATACCTGAGCATTCGAGTTCTTGAATGCTGATATGAGTTTAAATATAAAAGTGAACTATGATGTTGGTTACTTGAAACATGGGTTTAGAGCATTTAACCTGAGAATTGTTATGAATCTAATATTGTAATTCACTGTTATGCAATTACCTGTAAACCTGAGAACCATTTGATTAAACCTGAGAACAGTTGTATAAAGCTGAAATTAGGTTTCAGTTAAATTTAAATCATGTGATAATGTAAAATTGTTAATATTAACTAGGATACATGTTTGGAAACCTGGGAACATGATTGGATTGTTTTGGTTTGAATGTTGTGTTGAGAACTGAAATCAAATTGACACAATTGTTAAACTGTGAACTGAGAATTCCCTATGAGACTGAAAACTTGGATAATGTGTTAAACCTGAGAACCTCATATATGTTAAAACTAAAATTGAGTTTTGAGTTTGGTTTAAAGTTGTATATATATATAATATATATATATATTAATTATATATATTATATATATATATATATATATATATCTATATATAATATAATAAATATATATAATATATATATATAATATATATATATATATATGTAAGTTGCTGATTTGATTTCAATTTGGTTGCCTGGATTTGAATGTTGAGATAAAACTGAAAATCAATTGACATTTAAATGATAACTGAAAACTGAGATTCCCTATGTCAAAACTTGGAAATTATATATATACCTGAAATGGAAAACCTGAGATGAATGTATATATGTATGTAATGAACTGAATCAAATTTGCATGTATGAATGAATGGATGCAATGCATGAACTGAGTTCTCCCTCACATTTTAGTTTTTTTTCCCTCTTTATGTATATATGTATGTATGTAAATATGCATGTATGAGTGTATATGTATGTATGTAGATATGCATGTATGAATGTATACATATAGTTAACTGGAAGTTCAACTTTACCTGCTACACAATGTTTATGCACACACACACAACCTATATATGTTCCATCACTCATTCTCTCTATGTATATATATACATATATATAGTACATATATATACCCTATATGTTGTTTATAAATGTGAATGGAAATTGAATGTGAATGTAGTGTAGGTATTATGTATTGTATATAACCTAGATTTGACTTATTTAAGCCTAGATTAGACTAACTTAGACTAGTTGAGCTTGGTTGACCAAACCCTAACTAGTTTGACCTAATTTGACTAGAGTTGACCTAGTTTGACTTTTAGAGTTGACCAGAGTTGACCAAGAGTTGACTTTGGTCCAGATTGACCTAGAAACATGTAGATGCATTGTACTCTTCAATTATAATCCCTTTGTATACATCATGACTTGTGTTGCTCTAAATAGGACTCAGTTACCTCGCTTCGGACTTTATATTCTCACGGACATTCGGATTTCAGGCGAGTACATTCTCTGATCGTTTCATACTTGCTAGGACTTATATTAATGCTCTAGATTACTTTACTTGATGCTGACACTTGTTATCACGTATTGGTACTATATGGATCTTTTCATGTGATGTTATCCCCTTAGCGGATACATCGGGTATTTCGTGTTCGTGTACTTTATTATGGACATCGTGTACTCCTTGTATTCGTGTTATTCGTGTATAAATCGTGTGAAGTCGTGTACTCTCATGTGCTAACATAATCATCGTGTACAGCTATATTTCGTGTGCAATAACATAAACTGACTGGATCCTTGTGTATTTATTGGGGACGGGAGAGTATAAGTGGTTATGTGATCAATCTTGTAGTTACTCATGTGAACCTCTGTAGATTACTCATGTGAAACATCGTGTTGTTTACATAACTGTCTGTGCTCTGAATCACTAGTCACTTACAGTTCTTACTTATCATGTATATATTTCCAGTTTACAATATCTCTCTTGTTTTTCTGTATATCTTCTTACAGTTCATGTATCTTACTCTTTTGCATACTTTACATTTCATGCCATGATATGAACTGCGTGAGATGTATTGTGCTCATTCCTGTCCTGACTGGACTTGTTCAAAATATTACAGATGACACCGAGGATTTTTGTCCTACGTACTATGGAGTAGCCCTAAACGACACTTGTGAGCTGGACTCTTAGGAGGACCCATCTCTAGCTGATAATATCACCCCTACTGCCTAGACTAGTTTAGTTAGGCTTTATCTTACCTTGTTGTTGTCATTTGAGACTTGAGATATATTATGTTTTGTTGTTGTTATTGTGTCGTATAGACACTTAGACTTATTTTCCTTTCTGTTTGTACTTCCTTTGAGATTTTCATATATATGATATCGTGCTATTTCTACATTAGATTGTGATTGAGATGTACCTTCTATTTATCCTCTATGCGGAGAGTATATCTTGTGCAGTTATACTTATACTGTGTTAGTTGTTGTGACCTAGGACAACATTCTACCACTAACACTGCGGCGTAGGCTGGACGTACCTACTTTTCGTGCCCCTACATTGGGTGCGGGTCGTGACACACACTTCATGTATATACCTCAACATAAGCAAAGTATTACATTGAGATACTCACCATTTGGTGTAGCTGATGTGCGACTATCTTTCCTAGTCTAAAGGCAAAAACACCAATAATCCCCTATATATCTTGATATATGGGTTGAGCATTCCCTACATTGACTGCCCATCATATATTAGGAGAGATATCGCTGCGACTTGAATCTTCCTGCATGGGTTAAATAACATCATGATACAAGAATGAACATAGCCTTGAATTCTGTACCATAACTGCAATTCTTTCCACTCACATAATGACATCAACTATGCTTCTGGCTGTACATTAAGGCCCTGTTCCAGCCTAGTTTTGGGGTATGCCTATTGGGTGTCTATAAGGTTTCCCTCAAGAGACGGCCTATATCGCTATCCAACACACTTCCCGCATGGGTTCTTTTAAAGAGTCTTGGCATAAAGCCTTTTACTTCCTTGTGGTGCTACGATGCTATGACATGGCCCGAAGCCGAAGCACTGCCTCATGTAGTGTCATACCACTGTAGCGTGAGGCTCATCCTCTTTGTAGTGCCAAACTATCCAGCATGAAACCGTTCGCTTCCTTGCAGTGTTACGCTGCCGTGACATGGCTTGCGAAGCCGAAACAATGCCTCATGCGGTGTTACGCCGCCGTGACATAGCCCTGCTGTAGTGATGAAAGTCACCGTTGCTCAAAGTATGATTCGTCTTTATGCGATCCGCTTCCAGGAACCAGCAAGTTCTCAAAGAACTTCTGGAATGCTCGTTAGTCAACTTTGTTGGCCCAATGATTGTATCATGTTTTTGAATATGGTTAATAGGTTAAGTTTAGCATTTCATTATCACTAATCTTCATACTATCACTATAGCATTTCTACTTATACTTATATCTTTGGTGATATGTGTCCATTGGTTTACATCTTAGTGATATGAGCTTATCTATCTTAAATTTAATTGGGTTGCCAAAATCAAAACTATGTTTTTGATTGTGGTCATTCAATTAAGTTTAATCATTCTGATATCACTAACATTTATGCCATCACCTTAGCACTTATACTTAAACTTTGCATAGTCCTAATGTGCTTTAATTTATCATACTTGCTACTATGGATATTGCTTTGTTCGTCTAACATGTACATACAGAAAAGCAATAAGCAAGATCAACGTGGACATATGCAATGAAAAAATCATGGTGGGCCAAAAACGACGGATCCCACAAGATTTCTCTGAACCAACCCGACGACATCTCTGGAGCCACGCACCGGGGGTTCCGCTGCCCGGTCAACGGACGGGGGTCGAGGGGGCAGCGCCCCTCGTCGGGGGTTCGGGGGCGAAGCCCCCGAAAGGTATTCAGTTTTCGCAAACTGGATATCTTTGGACAGCTGCCGCCAAGGAAAAAAGCCAGCAACTATTAAGGAAGAAGCCAAGCCATGCCATCATCATTTCAAGACTCTGAAGAAGCCTGCACCTGCTATAGTGTATCTGGAGTCTGTAATGAGTCTTAGGAATAATTGTAAACACAAGAAATGGATGGCAAAATCGAAAGCTAGGGTAGAATATATTCCAGGACAATCTTCGGAATCCTGGCGGATAATCCGGCGGATCTCCGCGGAAATCCGGCGGAAGATCCGAATGGTCTCACAGAATACCTTCTGTGAGTGTTCGGATTATCCGGCGGAAAATCGCGGAATTCCGACGGATTTTCCGTCATATGACCGTTTGCATTCCAACGGTTGGATTTTACGAATGATTGATCCCAACGGCTCTTTTTATAGCCGTTGGACTATTCAGGCGGATGATCCGGCGGATTTCCGCGGAAATTCGGCGGATGATCCGTCAGCCTAAGAAAGTTGCATTATTGCACTTTCCTTTGCTTTGGTTATAAATAGCCTTGAACCCCTTCATTCAAGGTTGATGCTTTGAGCCTAAAAATTTCCAAACCACCAAAGCTTATCCACATACAACTCTACTAAGCCTTCATTTGCCATCTATAAATTGTGTTAGAGTTATTGAGTTGAAAAGTAAGATCTTTATCCTATTGTATAAGGAGATCTAAACCTATTGTGAAAGGTTGAAGTTGGGGAGTCTTCGTATCCAAACTCTCGGTTGAAGTTGGAGAGTCTTCGTATCCAAACTCTCGGTTGAAGTTGGCGAGTTCTTCGGATCCAAACTCGTGTTGAAGTTGGCGAGTTCTTCGGATCCAAACTCGTGTGTAACTATTTACTCAAATAGTGGATTAAAGCCGGAGAGAGTTCCGGGACTGGACTGCCTCTTAGGAGGATACCAGGATACATCGGGTGTCGGTATTGTGTTTGCTTCTTCTCTTGCACTTATATTTTTAAATTGCCAATTAGCTTGTGTTAAGTGCTTGATTAGTTAGCTTGACCCTATTCACCCCCCCTCTAGGGTTCCTACAATTGGTATCAGAGCGAGGACTCTATTGTTAGGCTTAACATCCTTAGAGTAGATCCTTGTTATTTTTCTATGGCAACCTATTCCTCATCCTCCGATAAAGAGGGTTTTATTTCTAGTAGCATAGACAATCATGTTTCTTCTAAATGCAAGAAATGCTTTAAGTGGAAAGCCATGGCTAAACAATCCTTAGAGATTCTTGACAACCTTCATTCTACAAATGAAGAACTTTCTGAAAAGGTTATTTATTTAGAAGAAGCAAATGAGTTTTTGAGAAATGAAAACAATGTTTTATTATCTAGACTTGATTCTCAAAACTCATCTTGTGTTTCTTTAAAGAGCTTGAATGAGGCTTTAATTTTGAAAATCAAATCTCTTTCCTCATCAATAGAAGATCTTAAGAGGCAAACACATGAGCTTAATCATTTGCATGATTCTTCTATTGACACTTTAAAGAAACAAAATGATGCTTTTGTCTCTAGAATTGCTTTATTTGAAAAAGAGAATAATGCTTTAAATGTTAAATTTGATTCTCTTACTTGTATGCATGATGATTTGTTATTAGAACATAATATTCTTAAAACCAAATCTTCTCATGCTCATTCTAGAGATATTCATCATTCTAGTATGTCACTGTTCATAACCATGCTCATTCTGATACATGTGCACACACTAGTATTAGGTGCTTCTATTGCTCTCGCATTTGACACATGAGCTTAACTTGTCCTATTCGTAGGATTTTCTACCAATGCTAGAGTAAATAGTATATGGGTCCCTAAAGCTAACAAATATGGATCCAAGTTTATTTGGATACCAAAGTCTTCGCCTAATGTTGTAGGTGGAGCTTCTTATATCGAGACATAGCACCGAGGAGCGTGTTGGTGGTTGCAAAGCTCAAATGTCATCTTCCAAGCAATTGCACCAACACAAGTGTGGCCACTAGAGCCACTTTGGTAACATGCTAAACGATTTCTTTTAATGGTTTATTTTAGTAGAATCTAGCATGTTTCTCTTGATGTTTTGCTACTAGCTCACATTGTATCCTTAGTTGCTTATTGTATAAATCAATGTGAGATATAATACTAGCATGCTTAGTTAATTCTCTTATTATTTCTTTTATCTAGCATGACTAGTTACTTAGCTTAAATGTTTAGTTCACACTTGTAGTTTATCACTCATTTTCTATTAAGTGTGACACATTTAATTTATGCATGCTTGTTATTCTTAATCTTTATTTATAAAGCATGTATATCACTCTAGTCCATAGGAGCTTGGTTTTGATTTGAGTTAATATGATTTTAACTCTCCATCTTTAAAGTTTTTGAAATAATTTTCTTGCCGGTTTGTACTTAATGTGTCTTATTTACTTTAAATCGGTATTTGCGAATATATGTGTTTAGCACAAGCTTCTTATTCTTGACAAGTATATACTTATACTTCTTTTAATCTTGTGCTTACATAATATTTATTATTGATTCTCATACTTTATCTTGATTATCTTCTTGAGAATCAATTATGTCTTGCCTAATAAAGTTTTATACATGTTTTTGAATTTGTGATGGTTTCTCAAATATTCATTAAGGATGCATGACTATATTCATTAAAATTTTCATTTACTTATAGTTCATGTATCTCTTATATTGATATCTATTTTTGTATAAATACCTTTATGTAGGCATATGAGTTAAGCTAAAGTTTTATTCATACTTGTTACTTCTAAACTTGTGCTTAACTCATACTCTAGCTATTGATTCTTTTGATCAAATTTTGTGTATCTCTTTTGAATCAATATGCTCTTCCTTAAAGCTTTCTTTTAATGATGTCTTTTTAGCTTTTTGGTTGACTTTATGGATACATGTTCTTAATTGATTTTTGATCTTTTCATGTATGCCTATTCGTGATATATATATAGTTTTATATATAAATGATTCCTAGCTTTTGATATTCATTTGTTTTTATCATTAAGTTGGGATGGTAAGAGAAAATATTTGTTATGTATTGCACTTGACTATTTATGGAAGTTCTTTTAAGAATCATAAGGTTTTTGCTTTGTCTTGTTTTTATATTAACCTCCGTTTTTAGTGCACATTTTTAAATCTATATCATCTATATTTTCTATAGTGCACTATGACAGCTTTTTTCGTAAAATATAATTCTTCTCACTTTCACACATCTAGCTATATTCCTATACTTCAATCTATTAGATATGCTAGTTTACAAAAACAAGATTTGTGATATGCTTAATCTCTAAACTAGTTTTACAAATTCTTTATTAAATCTTGTTTTCTCTTAGAGGTTTGTGATTCCTTGTTTTTACTCTCTTCCATAACTAGTCATTAGCAAGTCTCTCTTAATTTTCTCTCACTTTTTGAGTCATGATTTTATCGTATTATCATTTATATCTCTTCTTGTTTATGTTTGCAATCATTTAAATGAGAATGACTCTTTTCCATATTTTCATTGTTTTATGAGATTCTTTATAAATATGGATTTTGAATTTTCTCTTGATGAGATTTATCATTAGATCATGTTTATTCATTTGTTTACTTTATGAATGATCCTAATGATTGAGTAGTCCTAAACTATCTAATTTTGTAAATGTCAAGTTAATTTATTACTCTACTTTGACTACTCATGTTTATCACATATGACCTTTGCTATTTGAACTTTATTGGTCTTTCATTTAGAAGTAGCAAAGTTTGGATATTATCCGGTTGATGGATACATATGCGATAAAACATATCTAGTCCATGCAAAGCAATAAATTGGTTGATTATTTCTTAATTCGATAATCATGGACATGATGTTTGAGTTTTATTTTTATTTTATTTTTGAGCTATATTATGTCTATCATCATGATTGTTCTTAATTGACTTTATTCTTTTTCATGATGACATTTTCTCAAAGGATTACATACATTGATCTATCATATTTAAATATGAGATTCTTCTATATAGACTAATGTATGCTATCTTTTGATTATATGTGCTTTATTGGAATATTCTTTTGATTTCTCATCTTTAGTGGCTATTAATTGGTTATCTCTTCTTGACTAAAGATGATATTTTTTCGTCTTTTGACGATATTGTAGCCTTATATGCATCGAGCAAGGGGGAGAAATCCATAGTTGATTTACCCCTAGATCTTTTAGTTATATATTTTTATGCTATAAGTACTTTGGAACTATATACGCATATTTTGAGGGGGAGCAAATCAATTGATTCAATTTATTTATACCCTTTAATATGTCGTATACCTAGTTCATTATGGACCCGTATTTTCTTCTATTTTATATCTTATTGATTGAGGTCATGATATTTTTATTTTGAAGGGTTTATGAGAGTGTATGTAATTGTCCTTATTATCTTATCTCTCTCTTTCATATGGGTTAAATATGTCATCTTGCTAATATTAACTTTCAGATCTTATCTTGATGAATATTATGCTTTCGTTGATTTGGCTTTTCTTTCATGCTTAATTGATTTGGCTTTCCTTGTTGAGGACTTATCCAAATTCATGATCTTTATCTACTTTGGTAGTACTTTGAGGGGGAGCATTCAAGTCGACTGAATTTCTCCTTCTCAAGTATTTTTCTCCTTTACCTTCATGTTTATCTAAAGGGTATTCATATAGCATGATAAGGTAATTGAGTTCAAATGCATAAACTTGGATAAGCATATAGATCTTGCAAATAATGAGATCACTTTATATCAATTGCAATATTTTACATTGATCATTCTTTATTTTGTTCCACTATTTATTTGTGGACAATTATGATTATTAATGGTTTCTTTGATCAATGTTTCAAGTTTACATCTTTTCAATTGGTATCTATTAGTTGCAATTATCTATTCCTCATGGCTTTTGTTTGAAATCCTTTATTTCATAGTTCTTTTTCAAAACTGGAGCAATATTTCATATCCTATTGTGTTTTGGATTTATTCCTTGGATTTCAAGTTGGTAAACTACTTATTTCTTGCTTTTCAAATACTTTTAGTTTTACCAACCATATTGTGTTTTGACAAGCATTTTTTTTCTATTTAGTACTCTACATTTGGTATGTAGTTTTATACACTTGTCTTTACACACTTCTCCCATTGTTTTTCATTAGTATATCTTGATCATGATTGTCTATGCCTTCCCCATGCTCTGATTTCTATGCTTGAGATTGATTTCTTTTTATCTCTTAGTACGGAGGAGCCTTTTTTTTGATCATGTCAAAGGGGGAGAAGTAAGTTTAAGTATGCTTTTATAAGTAATCTAAGTAGTGTGCTTTTAGTGATATTGCTTTTGTCCTTTGTATATTAGTGATACATGCATCTATTATGTCTATACTAAACTTAACCGATTTGCCATAATCAAAAAGGGGGAGATTGTTGGCCCAATGATTGTATCATGTTTTTGAATATGGTTAATAGGTTAAGTTTAGCATTTCATTATCACTAATCTTCATACTATCACTATAGCATTTCTACTTATACTTATATCTTTGGTGATATGTGCCCATTGGTTTACATCTTAGTGATATGAGCTTATCTATCTTAAATTTTAATTGGGTTGCCAAAATCAAAACTATGTTTTTGATTGTGGTCATTCAATTAAGTTTAATCATTCTGATATTACTAACATTTATGCCATCACCTTAGCACTTATACTTAAACTTTGCATAGTCCTAATGTGCTTTAATTTATCATACTTGCTACTATGGATATTGCTTTGTTCGTCTAACATGTACATGCAGAAAAGCAATAAGCAAGATCAACGTGGACATATGCAATGAAGAAATCATGGTGGGCCAAAGACGACGGATCCCACAAGATTTCTCTGAACCAACCCGACGACATCTCTGGAGCCACGCACCGGGGGTTCCGCTGCCCGGTCAACGGACGGGGGTCGATGGGGCAGCGCCCCTCGTCAGGGGTTCGGGGGCGAAGCCCCCGAAAGGTATTCAGTTTTCGCAAACTGGATATCTTTGGACAGCTGCCGCCAAGGGAAAAAGCCAGCAACTATTAAAGGAAGAAGCCAAGCCATGCCATCATCATTTCAAGACTCTGAAGAAGCCTGCACCTGCTATAGTGTATCTGGAGTCTGTAATGAGTCTTAGGAATAATTGTAAACACAAGAAATGGATGGCAAAATCGAAAGCTAGGGTAGAATATATCCCAGGACAATCTTCGGAATCCTGGCGGATAATCCGGCGGATCTCCGCGGAAATCCGGCGGAAGATCCGAATGGTCTCACAGAATACCTTCTGTGAGTGTTCGGATTATCCGGCGGAAAATCGCGGAATTCCGGCGGATTTTCCGTCATATGACCGTTTGCATTCCAACGGTTGGATTTTACGAATGATTGATCCCAACGGCTCTTTTTATAGCCGTTGGACTATTCAGGCGGATGATCCGGCGGATTTTCGCAGAAATCCGGCGGATGATCCGTCAGCCTAAGAAAGTTGCATTATTGCACTTTCCTTTGCTTTGGTTATAAATAGCCTTGAACCCCTTCATTCAAGGTTGATGCTTTGAGCCTAAAAATTTCCAAACCACCAAAGCTTATCCACATACAACTCTACTAAGCCTTCATTTGCCATCTATAAATTGTGTTAGAGTTATTGAGTTGAAAAGTAAGATCTTCATCCTATTGTATAAGGAGATCTAAACCTATTGTGAAAGGTTGAAGTTGGGGAGTCTTCGTATCCAAACTCTCGGTTGAAGTTGGAGAGTCTTCGTATCCAAACTCTCGGTTGAAGTTGGCGAGTTCTTCGGATCCAAACTCGTGTTGAAGTTGGCGAGTTCTTCGGATCCAAACTCATGTGTAACTATTTACTCAAATAGTAGATTAAAGCCGGAGAGAGTTCCGGGACTGGACTGCCTCTTAGGAGGATACCAGGATACATCGGGTGTCGGTATTGTGTTTGCTTCTTCTCTTGCACTTATATTTTTAAATTGCCAATTAGCTTGTGCTAAGTGCTTGATTAGTTAGCTTGACCCTATTCACCCCCCCTCTAGGGTTCCTACAAACTTTTTGTGACTCGAACGGGCTCCCTTTGTTTCTTCTTTGGTGCATCTTATGAAGTAGGCCAGGGGGCTCTATTTTTAGAGTAGAGTGAGACTTCACATTTCTTTCCTATTTTATGTGGGACTAAAATACAAATACTCAAAAATAGAGTTTGATATTTTAGGTCATCCCACAATCAGCATAGTCGTGTGCCAGTCCAAGTCTACCCCCTGAACACGCCCGTGCATGCACGAGACATCCTGGAGTCCGTGATCGAGTTCGAGTGACAAAAAGCAACTTGCATCCTTGTTGGAATTAATCATGTTTCATTCTAGGAAAATACTCCAACATGGCATCCACTTGTGCCCTACCACACTCATGTGTATACCTCAACACAAGCAAAAGCATTATATTGAGATACTCACCATTTGGTGTAGTCGATGTGGGACTATCCTTCCTAGTCTAATGGCAAAAATACCAAATGTATGGAACGACAAGTATTATTTCATAGCAGCTTGTCGAACGTTTTTGTTATTTCATGAATGTAGCCGCAACGTCGTATCAAATGTAAATATAACCTTGTAGTTCGCTGCAAGTTATTAATGAAAAGTTAATTTCTTTCTATACCGTGTCTTCAACTCTCTCTGATTGAGAGATTTCAACATGTTGTTCAAAAGAATTACCAAATGCATGTTCTTGCCTTGTACAAGTACAATTTTGACTTGTACGGTATCATGTCCGATGAAGACTTAATGATTCGATAGAATCGGGACATGATATAATAATATCATCTAATTAAACACATATCCTAAAATATATTTAAACTAACTACAAGGTGTTATCTAATTAAACACATATCCAAATTTTAAAATAAATATTTATAATAAATCATAATTACATATATTCAAATCATATTTAAAATATTCTAGCATAATTTAAATTTTTAAAGATATCGAGATTTAGTTTTATACATGCAATGCACGTAAACGTGCCATTTTTTTAGGAAAAAGTCTGACGAACCGAAGGGGGCAGAGCGCTGACATGCCCCACTATTGGCCACAGCCCCCTGCTAGTACCGGCCCCCACCCACGCCAATGGGGGTGCCACGTCATCACGGTCCGGGACCGCACCGTCCCCCTGGTTCATAAGCAGCGTTGATGTTTTTAATGCTACTTTGAAACCTCTAAAAAATATGACATCGAAGTCATTTATATACCCTAAATTTATTTGTATACTAATATATTTATTTGCATACAAATTATTATATATTGATCTAAACTAAACCATCTCTATACTAATATATTTATGTGTATATATAAAAAATAATATATTTATTTGTATATATTAATTATTATTATCTATATTAATTTATTATTATATTTATTTATTTGTATACTAATATATTTATTTAAAACTGTCTCTAACTTTCATAAAAATTGCATGTAACATTCACAAAACAACCTCTAATGGTAAGGAAAAGTTTTACAGATATTTAGGGTATAACAGACTTTTTTTTTGTTTAAAAAACCTCCTCCAATGTTCACAAAACAATCTCTAAAGGTCACTTGTAACAGCTAGTAGAATGAAGGGTCATTTGATCTATCTTTCAAATATTTATTGTTTACTTGAGCAAAAAATACTACTAGTGTTGTAAATATGGATAATTCATATTATTATTTAGTTTACATAACCTATGTCTTTTGGTTATTCATAACCTATGTCTTTTGGTTATCCATAACCTATGTCTTTTGGCAATTATTATTTTAATTATAATCATGGTGTTAACCTCCATTGTAAGCCTATATAAAGGGCTCTTCTCAAGTTGATTGAGATAAGTGAATGAAGAAACAATCTCCTCTATTTTTTCATCTCCATCTCTTTGGTTTACAATACGTTATCAGTACCATGCTCTAGGAAATAGAAGACGGGAGAAATATTTTACATAAGGGAGAAAGATTTCTCTTAAGAAAAGAAAGGTAGAAATAACTTATATTGAAAAGGTAAGTCTAATCTTGTATACTTAGATACATGTATGCTTTAGTAAAATTAAATACATGTTTGATTTATGTGTTTATAGATTGATTACAACGTAAGTTTTCTAGATCTACTTTCTCTTTTAGTTTTAAATCTAAATTTGTATTGAACATGTTCACAATTTCATTCAAATATAAAATTTATGATAATCTATTTAAGATTATGTATAAATTTCATTTCTATATTTTTTGTAGGAACTACGAAATTAATATAGAATACCTTGAATTTTTGTAACTTATTTGGAATTAGTTAATTACATTAGACTAGTTTATGTGAATCTTTTATTTTCATTATTTTATTTATTTGAATTCTACAATGTACTACTTCACATTGTTGTATATGAGAATCGAATTATAAAAAAAGTACCTAAATATATTATTATTTAGTGATCACATTGTTGTATATGTGATAAGCATAAGATATAATATTCTTTAGTAGCGTTTTATCACATTGTTATATATGTGATACACATAAGACATAATATTCTTTGATAACGTTTTATCACATTGTTGTATATATATGTGATACACATGACATAATATTCTTTGATAGCGTTGACCACATTGTTGTATATGTAATACACATAAGGTATATTCTTTGATAATTCAAAGCTCTTGATGTGAGCAAAGATAATTATTAATTTACATATAATATAATTATTTTCTGTCATATAGATGTCGAATTTTGCAAAGGTTGAATTCAAAGCTCTTGATGTGAGCAAAGATAATTATTTATCATGGCAATGGATACAAAGTTGCAAATGCAGTCCAACAAGCTTGATGGTACTATTAAGAAGAAAAATAAAAAAAGTTATGAAGCCAAGGTCAAGGCTTTGATTTGATTTTTCTACGACATCATATCCATGATGATCTAAAGATAGAATATCTAGGTGAGGATGATCCATTGAATTTGTGGACATCTCTAAATGATATATTTGACACCAAATGATGGTAATCCTTCTGACTGCTCAAAGTGAATGGTTGAATCTAAGATACCATGACTGTAAAAATGTTCAATAATATAATTATGCTATGTTTAATATTATTTCTTGCCTTAGATTGTGCGAAGAAAAAGTAACAGAGACTTAAATGATTGAGAAAATCCTCTCCATTTTTCATGCAAGTAATGTGCTTTTGCAATAATAATATCGTGAAAGAGATTTCATAAAACTTTGAACTGGTGATTGTCTCCTTGTAGCAGAGGCAAATAGCAACGTTCTCATGAAAAATCACAACTCTAGACCAATTGGGTCAATGGCAACTCTTGGAACAAATGCCAACAATTTTAGAATTAGCAGAGGTCGTGGTGGAGGACTTAGGGGAGGGAATAAAAAAATTATGGAAGATATGGTCATGGTTATCAACCTTACAAAGGTGGATGCAGTGTTTCACAAAACAATGAATGGAACAAGTGGACAGCACACAGTAAAGAAAATTCAAATCCTCAAAAGAGACAAATAAGAGTTGTTTCGATCCTATTTTTTGAGGATCAAAACAGAAAAGTTACAAATGAACAATTTGAGGAGATGCTTGAAAATCTACCTTCCATTAAATGAGCACTCGGTAAATTTATGTTAATTTCAACTACTTATAAACTATTTAAATTTGAAGTCATGTTCTATTTTTGGTTTCCATCATGGAATGTCTAGGCTATGAGTTTTGTTTTATTAAAGAAGAAAAATTTATTATAAATTTGGAGTTACATTTCTATAATATGATATTATCATTTGAATGCTTAATTATTTCTTATTATACTTATGCTAGTTAGAATATATAAGTTCATAATATTTTTATTTTGCTTCATGGAGTAGTAATGCTTGTCGTAAATATGACAAAGATGGACATTGATTTAAGCAATGTCGAGCTACTCAACAAGAGGTTGAGAGATTCAAAGAATCCAAGAGAAGTGGCTTGGATATGTGTTTGGTAGATAGTGCTACAACACATATGATTTTGAAGAATCAAACGTTTTTTTCTCAAAGTTAGTATTTGACATGCATAAAGTGCCAACAATAGCTGGACCAACCCATATAATTGAGGGCCTTGGAAGCGCACACGTCATGTTACCTAATGGTACCCATTTGCAGAATGTGTTATATTCAAGTAGTTCCAGAGAGAAATTTGTTAAGTTTCAAGGATATACACAAAATGGGTACCATATTGAAACTCAAAATGATAACAACAAAGAGCCATTATGTAGCACATCTAATGTTGGGAGCAAAAGGTTCATATTAGAAGAATTATCTTGTCTTTCGGTGGATTTGTATTTCACCACCATTGGCATAATTAAATCTAATATGAATGTGGCAAAATATAAAGTCAATGATCCTGTCTTATATAGCATTTGGCATGACCCTTTGGATCATCCAGGACAAACTATGTTGAATCGGACCATTGATAATCCTTGTGGATATTTATTGGAAAATTACGATATTAGCTTATTGAAGAATTACCTATGTGTTCCTCGTTTACAAGGGAAGATTATAACTAAACCATCTTTTCTAAAGTTAAGAATGAGTCTCTTACTTTAGTGTAAAGAATATAATGAGGCTTTTGTGATCATATTCACCATGCTAGTGGTCCTTTTAGCACTACTAAAATATGCCCTATTAGCGACGTAAGTTAGCGACGGGCTAAAATAACATCGCTAACTATTGAATATAGCGACTCCTTTTGACAGACATCGCAAAACGTCGCTGAATAGCGACGTTCAGCGACAAGAGGTAAATTACGTCGCTGAATAGCGACATTCAGCAACGTGGCTTAAGTTATGTCGCTCATTAGCGACGTTCAGCGATGCCTAAATCAGACGTCGCTAATGTTTTATTATATCCTGTTCGAAATTTCATTTCCCCTTCTCTCTCTCCCAAAAATTTCCCAAAAATCAGACAAAGCTCTCCTCCGACGAAGCCCCCCTCCTCGCCGCCTCCCAACTCCGACCTAGGTGCCGCCCTCAGGTAAACCCTAGCCCTAGCTATCTAGACACCATTTTGACACGATTTTGACCTCGTTTGGACACGAGTAGACACGTGTGTCACACACACACATACCCCTTTTGTGTTAGTTTATTACGCAAAAGTTGGCTAGTTTGGTTGGATCTTTACAAATACTTTTGGTCATTTTCTGGTAGATTTCCTAGGTTAAAACTTGTTCAGTAAAATCTTAAACTTATTTTCTTGATCTTCAAAAATTGGGAATCAATGATGAAGGAAACAACATGTTACTTCTCCTGTTATGAAATTCTTACATATATAATCCTCCTTTATCTCCATTCGATTTCCAGTTTCAACGACATATGGCAGCTCACTTCTCAAAGCCCAACTGACAGGAGAGATGCCAAGAAAAAATAGAAGCAATTCTATTAACATAATTAACCTGGAAAAGTGTAAGGCAACCAAGAGGAGTGTTGATAAAGAAGGTAGGCCAGAAACGGGTTCAATAATATTGCAAGAACAAGAAGCATTCTAAAACAACTCACAAACGGCATTCATTCATTCCATAACACTATGTATAGATCAAATAGTAGCTAGCAAAGATAACAAGTTCAAACATGAACCAGGATAATCTAAGAATAACAAGGTTTCAATTATCAAGTAGTAATAGAGATCGATCGATCGATCGTAAGCATTAACACGAACAACGACGCTACGTGGAGCGTATTATTGGCCAGCAGTTTTGGTCCACGGTCCACGTGGCACTCTTTCATTGGTTTTTACCAGAGGTGGGATCCACGTAAATAGGAGGGCTAATGGGGTTGAGGCACGTAGTACACGGTCACGCCTGACAAGCAGAGACCGCAGACAACGTAATGTTTTCCTAACACGAATAACGTCCAACATAGCGAAGCCTCGAGCCATATTCCTAGTAGACCTCACCAGCTGTATGTATAGAGTCAAATTAATTATGCAAATCATGATAAAATTTACTATGAAAACCAGTATCGTACAATGGGGTCGGGTCGAATTGGACACGACACAGTATGCCATTGGCCACGTGCTCGTGTCCACGTGGAGAGTAGGTGTAGGGCTTCGTGTCTATCACCTTGAATTGAATTGGGTCCACAAGTCGTGTGTCCAAGATACCAAGGCGTATCAGAGTCGAATTTACGATTATGCACGCATAGTCCAAATCCTGTGCACGTGTAATTTCGTGTCCGACATGCATCAAGCCTAGACTTAGTCAACTTCACCCAGTTTGACTAGTTTGTCCAAGATATTGACTAAGTCAACTCAACTTCACCCAGTTTGACTACTTACTGCAATGAACATGTGTGTCCATCTTTGCAGAATTATTTCCAAATTGATATGAATTACTACTTGCGGAATCGTTCATGGATATACAATCGTCGTCCTGATGATATGTTGGTGTGCGAGATGAATACATAGCGGGAGTAGAGCAGTTCCTGCAGTTTGCTAAGGCGTTCCCTCAGTACATGGACGGCACCAAAATTAAGTGTCCGTGTGTGAAATGTCATAACATGAAATATTATCCATAAGTGGAAGTGACATATCATTTGTACTCGCGGGGTTTCACGCCTAATTACTGTCAGTGGACCGCACACGGAGAACTTGTGTCTTTAACATCAGAGCCGGAGCCTTATGTTGAGCCGTATATGCATACGGGAGCTAATTTTGTTTCAGATAATCATGCATACGACGACGGGTGTGAACATGGTTTTCGACGTTGTGGGGCCT
The DNA here is from genome assembly GCA_029216955.1 of Iris pallida. Lineage (NCBI taxonomy): Eukaryota > Viridiplantae > Streptophyta > Magnoliopsida > Asparagales > Iridaceae > Iris > Iris pallida. The sequence continues at coordinate 77,496,557 of JANAVB010034417.1, forward strand.
AGTTTCGTTCATAATGCAGTTGAGGAGGCACCAAATGTCGATGCTGTAAAGTTCATGGAGTTGCTGGAGAATGCAAGGACTCCATTGTATCCTGGTTGTGAGGATTATTCACCGTTGGAGGTGGTTACAAGACTGTTGAGCATTAAGTCAGATTTTAACATGTCGCAAGAATGCTACAACCGAGTGTTGGAGTTGATTATAGAGATCTTGCCGGCGGGTGCTAAGTTACCTAAAGACTTCTATCAGTCTAAGAGGATGGTGAGATCGCTCTGGATGGAACACGAAAAAACGATTCTTGTCGCAATGGGTGCATGCTGTACTACAAAGACGACAAGGACGTAGATGTGTGCATGTTTTGTGGTGCTGATCGCTATAAGACAACTGGTACAGAAAGGTCTACTGGTGCAAGAAGACCGACCGATTCAATGCACTACTTGCCTTTAACATCGTGGTTGCAAAGATTATTTATGGTGAAAGAGACGGCCGAAAATATGAGTTGGCACATGCGAGAACAGATTGAAGGAGTGTTGGATCACCCATCCGATGGAGAAGCATGGAAGCACTTTGATCGAGTGTATCCTGATTTTGCTTCAGATCCACGTAATGTTAGGTTAGGACTATCTTCTGACGGTTTTACTCCTTTTGGTCTTTTGGGATCCCAGTATTCGTGCTGGCCTGTGATTGTCACTCCGTATAACCTACCGCCTTGGATGTGCATGAAGACTCAGTACATGTTTCTAACCGTTATAATTCCTGGTCCGAACAATCCCAAGAGGAACAATGATGTGTACTTACAGCCTTTGATAGATGAGTTAAATCAGTTATGGAAAGTAGGTGCTAACACGTACGATGTTTCCAGGAAGCAGAATTTTCAGATGAAGGCAACCCTTATGTGGACATCACGACTTTTCGACCTATAGAATGTTATCTGGATGGAGCACTTATGGCCTTCTCTCATGTCCGTATTGCATGGACCGTAGTAAGGCTTTTCGCTTGAAACACGGATAAAAACTGTACTTCTTTGATTGTCATCGGCAATTTCTGCCAAAGATCATCCGTTCAGAAGGAACATGAATGCATTCCGTGCCAGCATTATAGAGAAGGGTGATCCACCGCCAAGGTGGTACAGAGCCACGATATGGGAGGAGGTTAGAGATTTTCCAAGTGCTATCGAAGATCCTACAACTGGGTACAAGTGCGATGGATTTGGTAGAGATCATACGGACAAAGAGGAGCATATTCTTGGATCTGCCATACTGGAGTACCAATCTGATCAGACATAATCTTGATGTCATGCATATTGAGAAGAATGTGTTTGATAACATAATTAATACTGTAATAGACGTAAAGGGAAAAACGAAAGACAATTCCAAGGCCAGGTTGGAATTAGATGAAATATGCAAACGCCCTGCGTTGCATTTGATAGAGCAGAATGGAAAACAGTTCCTGCCGAAGTCAATTTTTTCGCTGGATAAGGAAGATAAAGTGAGACTTTGTCGGTGGATCCAGGGCCTAAAATTTTCAAACGGATATTGTCAAATCTGAAAAGATGTGTCGATCCGAAGGAAAACAAATTGACAAGTATGAAGAGCCACGACTGTCATGTATTCATGGAGAGGTTAATTCCGATTGTATTTCGGGAATTCTTACCGTAGGAAGTTTGGGATCCATTGACGGAGCTTAGCATATTCTTCAGGGATCTTTGTTCTAAGAAATTGCTCGTTGATCGTCTAGAAAAGCAAGAGAAGGACATTGTGGTAACACTGTGCAAGCTAGAGAGGGTGTTTCCTCCTAGATTCTTCGACTCTATGGAGCATTTGTCGATTCATCTATCCTATGAGGCACGTATTGGTGGACCCGTCGAATATCGATGGATGTACCCGTTCGAGCGACATTTGAATCAATTAAAAAGAAAGGTGAAAAATAAGACACGGGTCGAGGGTTCTATTTGTGAAGCCTATATTCTCGAGAAGATTACAAACTTTTGTTCGATGTATTTCAAGCCTCATGTTGCAAATAATAGAATGAGAGCTTCCAGAAACGACGACGGCGATCATGAATGTAATGATACAATACTGAAGGTATTCAATGCTCCAGAAAAGCTATCGGGTAAATAAAGAAGAGATATCTGAACGATGATGAGCTAAGGGCTGCTCAGGTGTATGTATTACTCAACTGCGACGAGGGAGGAAGTAGAGAAACTGGAAGGATAAGTAATTAATACGTCTATATTATTTTAATAGTGTTGATTATTATACTATTACATTAATTGAACGATGTTGTTTTCAGCATATTTAATGATGATGTGAGGTCAGGTAGGCCACACATAACAGAAGAAGAACTAGAACAAGAAATGAGGCATTATTTTCTATCATGGTTGAGTGCATATGTAAGACTTGAGAACTCTGTAATTACCTTTCTGTATATGCACGTGATTGAGAATGAGCTTAATTTCTTTTTTCGTGGTATTTAGGTCGATCGTCCATACGCAAGACTTGAGAATGAGTCTATTAGAACGCTAGCCAAGGGACCAATTTATGCTGCAAAAATATGGCTAAGCTACTGTGTTAATGGGTTTAGGTTCAAGTCAACAACTTGCCCGATCAGAGACAACTTTGTGGATCTCGACTCCACCAAAAACAGATGTTTGTGTATCAGATCTTCGAACTACAAAGATGTTGATATGGACAACGATTTTTATGGCATGCTACAGAAGATCGTAGAGCTGACATATAGTTATGGAATAGAGCCTGCTAAGATTGTGTTATTCAGGTGTGATTGGTTCGATCCGATTGAAAGTCAAGGTTGGAAAGTAGACAAGCACGGTCTTGTAGATATAAACTATCGGCATCGATATCAAGCCTATGAACCATTTGTCCTATCAAGCCAGGCTCATCTCGTGTACTTCACAAGTTATCCTAAACGGAGAACAACAAGGTTGGACTGGTGGGCAGTATGCAAGACCAAAGCTAGAAATACCTTTGAGGTTGACGATATAGCTTATCAAGAGGATGAACTACCTCTTGTAACAAATATTATAGAAGTGGACACGACGAAAGTTCCTCATTACACATCTAATTGTGTAGAAGAAGTAGAATTATATAAAGAGGAAGATGCAGATGAAAGTGAAGATGTAGAGGAGGAAGAAGAATAAGAAGAAGAAGAATGATGATGAGCTAAACGAACTAGATAAATTTTTAGAAAAGTATTAAATCTGTACGTTTGTTTTATCATCATATTTGACACTTTAGTGACACTTTTATCATATAAATCTGTGACACTTTTATCTGTGACTATGATATTTTTCAAAAATCTGTGATGTCTATCATATAAATATGTATTTTTGTTTTATTGTCATATGTTATTATCAGGTATGACTAGACCATCTGGACCGCGGAGGATTTTATATTAGGCAGTCCCGTCTGCCTCGGGCTGGGGATGGAGATTCCGTACCCTCATCCTCATCTCCGAGTACGCCATTGTACCGTTCTGTTCCCGGTCCATTACCGGGACAGGGCAGTTCCAGCAGGTTGGTGACTCCTCCCTCATCGTCCAGCGTTCCTAATCCCGCATCTAGCATTTCTGATCCCGCGTCCAGCATTCCTGATCCTGCTCCAGCATTCCTCCTGTCGACGGCTCCATGGGGGAGCCGACGCCGAGCATATGGAGGACGGCGATCAGACTGATCCTGTCCAGGCAAGAGGTGAGAGCGACCCTCCATGCGCTCCCCCGGGCGAGACGCGTATGGAGATTTGGACGGACGGACCTACGAAGTAAGTTAATTAGTTAATATATATTTCTCAAATAATTATGTACTATATATTCATAAAAATTATTATTGTATAGATATCGGCCTCCTGCAGTACAGAGACTGCTGGAGGTATTTCTGAGGCAGAACTATGGTAGGCCTTGGATTACTACTCAGATGCTCCCGCAGATAGGAAGGCCTTTTGGTTTGCCCACTTCAAGGTAAAAAATTTGTTTATTTTAAATTTTAATAATCATTTGTGTATATTATACAACTTTTCTATTTTACTTCTTGTAGAGGACCTATTTTTATCCACCACACCGGGCGACGAAGATCGAGGCCCAATTTTCTTCCGTCGCAGGCAAGCTCATCCGTGATGCGATCCACGACCAGAAGTCTCGTGATCGCTCCAGAAAGCCGATCCATGGTTGGATCACGCCAGAGCAGTGGACTGCGATGAAGGCTAGATTCGGCGAGGCCCAGGTACCAGGAGCGGTCTGACAAGGCCAAGGTGGCACGATCGAGCGCCGGTAAGTGGTGTGGTAGCTCCATTCCGATGACGGAGCATTTTCATCGTCTCGTACATTTCCTATGATGAACATGATTTTATATATAGTTGGATAGAATGATTAATACTAATAATAGATAATATATTTTAACAGATAAAAAGGGTGAGGACCCCAACATGGTGACCGTCTTCCTGGTCACCCATCGGAGGGCTGGGGAGTTCATTAACGAGAGGACGACGCAGGCATATGTACGTTCTATTCTTTATATTAATTTACTATAATTTAGAAACAGAAAAATAGATATCAATATAGACTTTAGCAAACACTTATATATTAGCAAAACATTGTTCTAGGCCGAGTTTGTTCGGCTACAAGAGGAGACGGCTGCTGCTAGTGCGCCAGCAGAGGGAGGGGCTGGTACTTCCTTCCAGTCGCCTACAGCTCCATCGTCGGACGAGCTCTGGATGACCGCCGTTGGCGGTCTTCAGAAGGGTACGTACTACGGTACGGGATCCTACGGCGCCTATTTGGCTTCAGAGTCATCCTGGGCCCCCTTTGTCAGTACGCAGTCTCCAGCTTCGCAGGCGTCATCACGAGCGTAGGATGTGTGCAGACAGCTCCACGAACTGCATCGCGAGTTACAGCAACAGATTTCTGAGGCAGCTGGGACAGAGCGACGATCCGACGATCCGATGATCACCGGACGATTTGATACAGTCGAGCACAGTATACAGGAGTTGATGAATCTGCAGCAGGCTATAGCTGCCAGCTTGCACACGCTTACCGAGTCTATGCAGCGCACAGAGCGTAAACAGGTCGAGATGGAGGGATCGCAGAGGACCATGTCTGCCTTACTCACTCAGATACATACTTCGATTGAGGAGAGTTCTCAGAGGATGGTGAGTACCCTTGCTGCGCATGCTGAGCGACTGCGAGAGCTGGAGCAGAGACATCCTCCCGGTCCATCGACGGTGCCAACTCCAGACGTTGCACTGCCTCCTACTGCCCCTACGGTACAGCTCACACAGGATCAGTATGAGTACATGCTATCCCGATGCGCGGCAGGGGTCCTTAGTGATCCAGTAGATTTTTTATCATCTTTGTATGTATTGGCCCTATGGGCCCATTGACCGTTCTGTATACTGATTTTCATTCTTATTTGCCCTCCATTGTGGACATGTATGTTTGTTGGATATTCACTTGTGATATTTACTTTGTGGTATTTTCATTGTGATATTTACTTTATGATATTTACTTTGTGATATCTGTAACACCCTATTTTCTGAAATTGGGGATTTTTGAAATTTTATTATTTTATTATTTATTAGTGGTATTTTAGTCATGGTATGATTTTCTGGTGATTTTAGTTAGATTAAACCATTTTCTAAGTCATGCTAAGTCATGACTTATGACTTGGTGACTTTGTTAGTATAACTAAGTGTAAACCCTAGTTTTTCTTAACCTAGAAGTTGCCATGACCATGAGAGCTTAGCCATAGGCTTAGAACACCAAATTAGTGATTTTGGCCAAAAGGGTATTTTGGTAATTTCTAGGAATTATTTGGAATTATTTAGATTTATGTGATTTATTATTATTTAATTAGTTGATTAGTGTCATGTTAGCTTCTAACCTAGTTTAGCCCTAATCTAGAGGTTAGCCACTAACCTAGAAGACTAATGATTAGATATTAGCCTTATGTATAAATATCTAGTTAGATAAATATCTAGATATTTCACTTTTTAGATATTTAGAACCTAAATATCTAACCCCCTTAGTCAAAGACTTAGGGGCTAAGTTTGCAAGTGGTAGGACACCTCCCCTACACCCCATGGCAGCCAAGGACCCCCCTTTGGCAGCCCACAATCCTATAAAACCCCATTGAATTAATTCATGAATGATTTACATGAAATTAATTCCTAGAAAATCCCTTTCTCTTCAAATCATCACAACTTGAGCTATATTGATCCAAATTCACTCTAGTCTCTTGCATTGCGACCCTACAACATCTAAGGTGCTAAGGGGAACTAGCAATCTAGGATTTGGAAGCATTGGACATCATCAAGTTGAAGGAAGCACACCCCCCTCTTCCTTGATTTTCATTGGAATTGCACCAATAGGTATTTTCCCTCAAACATAGTTAAAATCATGTTTTCTCTCATAATTGCATTCATATAGGACTAACACAACTGTGGGTAAAGTTTGGTGGAAACTAGACTTGGTTTGGTGTCCGTATCGGACACGTATCTAGGGTTTTATGCAAGTGTTTGATGATTTGCCACAGTGAATTAAATGTTATTATTTTCGAAAATTAATTTCACAAATTTCTAGCCCTATAGGTGTAGATCACAGAACCCTAACACTGAGCTAGGATTCGTGTCGTGTCCGTGTCCAAAACGGACACGAACTCACTGCACGACACCCGGTTTACTTCCCCTGCTGCTCGACCCAATTTTCAGACACGACACGCCATGAGGACACGTGGAATTTGACACAGAGGAGGGGGCCATCACTGACAAGCCCCCCTCAAATATCACGACCTCTCGTGTCGTGTCGAGAGAGCTCTGACACGAACACGTGTTTTACACTGCACAGTGCACACACGCACAGAGCCAACTTTGCGCGTATCGTGTCGCGCGGACACGACACGTTGGTACCTCGTACTGACACGAGAGTGTAGACCTATGTGTGGCGTATACGAGGACATGAGCACGAGATGCGTCGTGTCCTGTGTCGTGAGCACGAGACACTCGACCGCGTGCACGACGCGGTCTGAAACGTACTGTTTCGACCTCTGATACGCGCACGTAGCTCGGACACGACACGTTTTGGACACATTTCAGGGTGTCTAATAGCTAGCCCTAGACCTAGGCGACCTGTGTGCATGACCACGAGACGTGTCGTGTCTCGTGGTGTGTCCACGAGCTCCTGGAACGCGTGCACGACACTGTTATTGTGTGCGCGTGTCAGGAATTTACCCGGGTGTGGATTTCATGTGTTTGGACACGTGAAACTGTGTCGTGGTGTCGTGTCAGGAACCTAGGACACTAGTATATCTATGGGGTGTCAGTTACCAACCAATAGGATCGAGCCTTAGTATGTTTTTGTGCGTGTTTTTCGAATTACCTAGTTTCTAGTTCACAGTTTCTATTTCCCAGATTTTAGGATTTTTCAAGTTTTGAAAAAACGAATTTCAAAACCATTTTGATATAATTATACATTGTATTAGTGTATTTTAGTATGTATATGTGTAGTATATATGTATATGTGAGTGTGGGTCAATTTTGGGAGTATTTGGTTATATATGTGTAGTTGTATATATATACATATGTATGTATATATGTAGGCTGTGTGTGTGTGTTTGGGTCTGGGTTTGGGTTCCAGAACCTGGAACATCCCCCCCCCCCTTTCTGTCCAGCCTTCACTGCTCTTCTCTCTCACTGTCTCACTCTCTCTTCACTATGTCTCTCACTCTTGTCCCTCTCTATATATATATATATAGTATATATATAAGTTTTATATATATATAATATATATATATATATATATATATATATATATATATATATATGTATATATGTATATATATTTTATATATATTATATATATTTTTTTTTTTTTTTAATTTTTTTTTTTTTTTTTTTTTTTTTTGTTAGTTACCTTATGTGTTTAGGCTATATATATATAAATATATATAAATATATATATTATTATAATATAAATATATATATATATATATATATATATATATATTATATATATATATATATATATATATATATTGATATATATTTTTATTAGTTTTCATATAGTGTATTATATATATATATATATGTATGTGGGTTTGTATTGTATATAGTATTCATATATGGGTATATGGGTAGTAGATAGATATATATATCTATATATATATACATATATATGATTTCTAGTATAGGTTTATATGAAAACCCTATGACTAGCAATGGCCTATGGCCTAGGATTATTAGCCAATGGCTTGGGGCTAACCCTAATGGCCCAAAACCAACATGTTGACCCTTGATTACTAAGGGTTGACCAAAGTCAACCTTAGGTCAAAAGTGACCTAGTTCACCTAAAATGACTAGTAATGACCTAAAATAACTAGTTTGACTAGTTTGACTAAAACCCTAACTAGTTTGACTAATATTGACTTAACTTTGACTAGTTGACTTTAGAGTTGACCAGAGTTGACCAAGAGTTGACTTTTGACCAGATGACCTAGAATCATGTAGTTTGCATAGTAGACTTCATATTTACTATTTAGAATATATTGTGACTTGTATTGCTCTGATTAGGAGCCAGACACCTCTTCTCAGACAGTATATCCTCTTCAGACATTCAGTTATCAGGCGAGTACATTCTCTGACCGTTTCATACTTGTTCAGGCTTTACTTCTCGCTATAGATTACTTTACTTGTTGCTGTCACATTGGTAACACGGATTGGTACTATATGGATCTTTACATGAGATGTTATCCCTCTCGGGAGCATCGGGTACTTCATGTTATGTGTGTTTCACTATCATCATGTACTCCTATGCTTCCATCATTCATGTGCACTCATGTGATCATGTACTCTCATGTTTACTGAGCCCTCATGTATACTATCATGTGCACCCTTTCATGGGCCCCATGTGATATCATGTACAATAACGTAACTTGTATAGATCCTTGTGTATTGATTGGGGAAACGGGAGAGTAGAAGTGGACATGTGAATAATTCCAAAGTAGTGTAATCATGTACAAACTCAGTAGTGTAATCATGTATAAATTCTAGCCATTCACATGCCTATCTTGTGCTCTACATCACTAGTCACTACAGTTCTCTATATACAGTAGATATTTCATTACAGCTATCTCTTTTACAGCGTATATTTCCTTTCAGCAGTTCATGTATCTTACTCTATTGCCTGTATCGTATTTCCTAACCTGATATGCACTGCGTGAGATGTATTGTGCTCGTTCCTGTCCTGATTGGACCTGTTGAAAATATTACAGAGGATGAGGATGAGGCCTGGTGTCTACCTATTTTGGAGCAGGACTAGATGATACTTATGTTGTGGACCCCCAGCGGGATCCACCTGCAGCTGAGGATGTTGTTCCAGTAGTCTAGACCAGTTTAGTCTAGACAGTCTTTTCTATATTTACTTTTGTCTCACTTTCTGAGTTGTATTTTGAGATGTGGAGATGTATAGACTCTTAGACTTATTGTATTATGAGTTAACATTCTGATGTTAGTTATCCTAGACACTTAGACTTATTTCATCTATGCTATGGTTCTTTTTGAGTTACTATCTATCTTCTGTCTTTCGTTCTTCTACCCTAGATGTGATTGAGATGTATATTGTTATTTCACCTCCATTCGGAGAGTATAAACTGTACATGTACTTTTATATGTTAGATGATTGACCTAGGACAGCGTTCTACCGCCGACACTGCGGCGTAGGCTGGGCGTTGTTACGTTCTCGTGCCCTTACTCTAGGGTACGGTCGTGACACGTTTTTAGTGGTAGCCCATGCAGGTCTCGAGTTTATGTAGTGGTATTCGAACTAGAGTATCACTACAGCCTGCGATAGGATTTGAGGAATAGGCTTAGAGAGAGTGGATACTCAATCACTGCTAGGATACTTTGAGAGATTCCTGGGATGACCCTTGAGAATCTTATTTGAAATTACGATTTAAACTCCTTTTCCCTTGATTGAATTTGGTTTTGGAGGATTCACTGTAGAACTTTGAATCCTGGTGTTAGTTGATGATTTTGAAATTTTTGTAGTTATTGATTTTAATTTCTTGTGTTAGATTAATATCCTTATTTTAGGGTACTCAATCGCATTAGAAAAACTCTTAACTGGATTCCTGCCATCAATATTCCTGTTGAAGGTTTGCTTCCTTGAATAACTGTCCTCCCTTGAATTATCATTTTATATCTCAGTATTGATTCCTTGTTTGATCTGTCTCCAGGATGGGTATGGAGACACGATCTCATCGTCTCGATCAGGGAGATACCACTGAGGGGTCTACCACTCCTCGTCCTGATCAGCAGGGCCCCGAGACTGCAGTTCCTGTTGTGCCAGCTCAGGTTAGGATATCTGCACCCTATGGGAGTGCACCTCTCCCTACTCCGAGACCTTCTTCTGTCGTCCCGAACGTTCTTCAGCAGCAGTCGTCATCAGGATCAGAGGACGTGGCACGATGTTCTCCTTCTTCCAGCAGATAGTGGAAACTCAGCGGCAACAGTTGTTCAAGAGGGGATGGGACGCTCGTGGTACCAGCAGCAGTAGAGGCCAGGCCAAGAGGCCCCATGTGCAGTTTCAGCAGACGCAGACCCCAGTGGGAGTTCAGCAAGTGCAGCATCAGTATCGGGGTCAGGACCCGAAGACGATCAGTTGTCCCTATTGCAAGAAGTCGGGACATGGATGGGGTGAGTACAGGAAGAGGTTGGGCCGGTGCCTAATATGTGGGGCAGCGGACCACCAGCTGAGGGAGTGTTCCCAGTACACAGGCAGAGTAGCACAGGGAGCAGCACCAGGAGCAGGAGCCAAGGCTCCGGTAGGACAGCAGCAGAGAGGACCATTACAGCCACAGCAGCAGAGATTTTTGCAGTTCCAGCAGCAGGCTGGAAGAGGTCAGCAGGGGCGTGCTTACGCCATGACAGTTGAGGATGCTCAGGCAGTTGGTGATGTGCTTGCAGGTTTTGTTCTTCTAAATTCCATTCCCACCTTGTTTCATTATATCTATCTTAAAATCCAATTCCGTCTGCTCCTACCTATTCTTTATTAGTGATCAGTTTTGACCTGGTAGTTCATTTGGTTTTGTCGATTGTTGTTGTTTCTTTATCTCTTACTTAGGAGTAGGAGTAGGAGTAGGAGTAGCTTTAGCTATTAATATAATTCTTGACTAACTCTTTTGTCAAGAATTTTCCTCTTAAATAAATTAATTTATGTGTTATGCCTTTTGACTTAGAGTTGATAGAGTAGCTCTGACCATAGAATGGTGACCCTTTTAGCCCTGTGATTTATTGTTTCCTTATCTTCCTAGTCTATGCCCATGACTAGGACTATGTATCTTCTTTCATCATTCCACCCTTACTTATATCTTATGCTACAAATTTATCCTTAGTTTTACAAGCTTATCCTTTTTCGAGCTTGATCATGATATATTTTATTGGGTGCGCACCCACTAACATATTGTCTAATCAGAACCGGCGCATGATGGTCTGATCAACCTATTGCATTTTGGTTCGCTTTTTCATATATTAATCTACGTGGATGGAGACATAATTAAACTTGCCCTAGAATCTTATCCGCAACAGCCTTGACAATTCTCCTTGGAATTATTTTATCACCTATGAACCTCGTATTCATATCCAGTTGGATTAAATTTAATCATGACCTGGATCTTCATCATTGGATGCTCGTGCTCATACTCGATTTCATTGATTTCCCACCTTGCCCAAATCTTAATTTATCCTGAAATTGATCCACTTAGATCGTGTCAAGACTAAAATCTATTTGTGATTGTTTGTACCTAAATTTTCGATTTTCTTTTTATGGAATGGTAACTTTAATGGTTTCTCACTTACTTGTTAATGACCCATTTTTCATATAGGATGGTAGACGGCCTATAGCCTTGATGATTGTTGTTCCCTTACCTTCCCAATTAGGATACCTTAGATTGCTTGTACGTTTGATACCATAGGACAGTATTGATCTAGAATGACTAGTGCACCTAGATGAGACCACAGACTGTTCCATTTAACCTGTCCCCCTGGTACCACTATTGCATCACAAATTTCTGGTTCAATTTAGGCCATAGACCTTTCCCACTCTAAATTATGATCACCGTAGACACGTTACCGTGACTTTTAAATTTGGAGCACAAGACTAGTTGTTTTCTCAAAACTGATTTCACGTACATGACCTAGACATGACATACTACGCCCATGACCTTAGTGTCCCACTCAGGCATACCATTGTGTGCTTCATTTGCTTAGTACGATTTTTCTGACCCGAGACTCCATCCTGATTTACCCCATGGAGTTACTTTTGGCTTCGATTTTAAATTGAGGACACCTTATGACCTAAAACTGCCAGCCAATTTTTGGACATGACCCAGTATAGGTCTACTACCCATATTTTGCTTATTTGACCTTGTATGTTGCCTAGATAGTGGCTTCGTCCCTGATTGTTGAAGGTTTGACCTAGGAGGAGTACGACCATCTAAATTTCGAGGACGAAATTATTTTAAGGTGGGTAGACTTGTAATACCCTGTTTTCTGAAATTGGGATTTTTGAAAATTTATTATTTTATTATTTATTAGTGGTATTTTAGTCATGGTATGATTTTCTGGTGATTTTAGTTAGATTAAACCATTTTCTAAGTCATGCTAAGTCATGACTTATGACTTGGTGACTTTGTTAGTATAACTAAGTGTAAACCCTAGTTTTTCTTAACCTAGAAGTTGCCATGACCATGAGAGCTTGGCCATAGGCTTAGAACACCAAATTAGTGATTTTTGGCCAAAAGGGTATTTTGGTAATTTTCTAGGAATTATTTGGAATTATTTAGATTTATGTGATTTATTATTATTTAATTAGTTGATTAGTGTCATGTTAGCTTCTAACCTAGTTTAGCCCTAATCTAGAGGTTAGCCACTAACCTAGAAGACTAATGATTAGATATTAGCCTTATGTATAAATATCTAGTTAGATAAATATCTAGATATTTCACTTTTTAGATATTTAGAACCTAAATATCTAACCCCCCTTAGTCAAAGACTTAGGGGCTAAGTTTGCAAGTGGTAGGACACCTCCCCTACACCCCATGGCAGCCAAGGACCCCCCTTTGGCAGCCCACAATCCTATAAAACCCCATTGAATTAATTCATGAATGATTTACATGAAATTAATTCCTAGAAAATCCCTTTCTCTTCAAATCATCACAACTTGAGCTATATTGATCCAAATTCACTCTAGTCTCTTGCATTGGGACCCTACAACATCTAAGGTGCTAAGGGGAACTAGCAATCTAGGATTGGAAGCATGGACATCATCAAGTTGAAGGAAGCACACCCCCCTCTTCCTTGATTTTCATTGGAATTGCACCAATAGGTATTTTCCCTCAAACATAGTTAAAATCCTGTTTTCTCTTCATAATTGCATTCATATAGGACTAACACAACTGTGGGTAAAGTTTGGTGGAAACTAGACTTGGTTTGGTGTCCGTATCGGACACGTATCTAGGGTTTTATGCAAGTGTTTGATGATTTGCCACAGTGAATTAAATGTTATTATTTTCGAAAACTAATTTCACAAATTTCTAGCCCTATAGGTGTAGATCACAGAACCCTAACACTGAGCTAGGATTCATGTCGTGTCCGTGTCCAAAACGGATACGAACTCACTGCACGACACCCGGTTTACTTCCCCTGCTGCTCGACCCAATTTCCGGACACGACACGCCATGAGGACACGTGGAATTTGACACAGAGGAGGGGACCATCACTGACAAGCCCCCCCTCAAATATCACGACCTCTCGTGTCGTGTCGAGAGAGCTCTGACACGAACACGGGTTTTACACTGTACAGTGCACACACGCACAGAGCCAACTTTGCGCGTATCGTGTCGCGCGGACACGACACGTTGGCACCTCGTACTGACACGAGAGTGTAGACCTATGTGTGGCGTACACGAGGACACGAGCATGAGATGCATCGTGTCCTGTGTCGTGAGCACGAGACACTCGACCGCGTGCACGACGCGGTCTGAAACGCACTGTTTCGACCTCTGATACGCGCACGTAGCTCGGACACGACACGTTTTGGACACATTTTAGGGTGTCTAATAGCTAGCCCTAGACCTAGGCGACCTGTGTGCATGACCACGAGACGTGTCGTGTCTTGTGGTGTGTCCACGAGCTCCTGGAACGCGTGCACGACACTGTTATTGTGTGCGCGTGTCAAGAATTTACCCGGTGTGGATTTCATGTGTTTGGACACGTGAAACTGTGTCGTGGTGTCGTGTCAGGAACCTAGGACACTAGTATATCTATGGGGTGTCAGTTACCAACCAATAGGATCGAGCCTTAGTATGTTTTTGTGCGTGTTTTTCGAATTACCTAGTTTCTAGTTCACAGTTTCTATTTCCCAGATTTTAGGATTTTTCAAGTTTTGTAAAAACGAATTTCAAAACCATTTTGATATAAATTATACATTGTATTAGTGTATTTTAGTATGTATATGTGTAGTATATATGTATATGTGAGTGTGGGTCAATTTTGGGAGTATTTGGTTATATATATGTGTAGTTGTATATTATTTTTTTTTTTTTTTTTTTTTTTTTTTTTTGGTTATATATGTGTAGTTGTATATATATACATATGTATGTATATATGTAGGCTGTGTGTGTGTGTGTGTTTGGGTCTGGGTTTGGGTTCCAGAACCTGGAACATCCCCCCCCCCCTTCTCTGTCAGCCTTCACTGCTCTTCTTTCTCACTGTCTCACTCTCTCTTTCACTATGTCTCTCACTCTTGTCCCTCTCTCCTCCCTCTCTACATATATATAGTATATATATAAGTTTTATATATATATATATATATATATTATATATATATATATATATATATATATATATATATATATATATATATATATATATATATATATATATTGATATATATATTTGTATTAGTTTTCATATAGTGATATTATATATATATATATGTATGTGGGTTTGTATTGTATATAGTATTCATATATGGGTATATGGGTAGTAGATAGATATATATATCTATATATAGATATATACATATATATATGATTTCTAGTATAGGTTTATATGAAAACCCTATGACTAGCAATGGCCTATGGCCTAGGATTATTAGCCAATGGCTTGGGGCTAAACCCTAATGGCCCAAAACCAACATGTTGACCCTTGATTGCTAAGGGTTGACCAAAGTCAACTTTAGGTCAAAAGTGACCTAGTTCACCTAGAAATGACTAGTAATGACCTAAAATAACTAGTTTGACTAGTTTGACTAAACCCTAACTAGTTTGACTAATATTGACTTAACTTTGACTAGTTTGACTTTAGAGTTGACCAGAGTTGACCAAGAGTTGACTTTTGACCAGATTGACCTAGAATCATGTAGTTTGCATAGTAGACTTTATATTTACTATTTAGAATACATTGTGACTTGTATT
This sequence comes from Iris pallida, assembly GCA_029216955.1. Lineage (NCBI taxonomy): Eukaryota > Viridiplantae > Streptophyta > Magnoliopsida > Asparagales > Iridaceae > Iris > Iris pallida. The sequence goes on from JANAVB010034417.1 coordinate 77,512,032, forward strand.
GCTCTGATTAGGAGCCAGACACCTCTCCTCAGACAGTATATCCTCTTCAGATATTCAGTTATCAGGCGAGTACATTCTCTGACCGTTTCATACTTGTTCAGGCTTTACTTCTCGCTCTAGATTACTTTACTTGTTGCTGTCACATTGGTAACACGGATTGGTACTATATGGATCTTTACATGAGATGTTATCCCTCTCGGGAGCATCGGGTACTTCATGTTATGTGTGTTTCACTATCATCATGTACTCCTATGCTTCCATCATTCATGTGCACTCATGTGATCATGTACTCTCATGTTTACTGAGCCCTCATGTATACTATCATGTGCACCCTTTCATGGGCCCCATGTGATATCATGTACAATAACGTAACTTGTATAGATCCTTGTGTATTGATTGGGGAAACGGGAGAGTAGAAGTGGACATGTGAATAATTCCAAAGTAGTGTAATCATGTACAAACTCAGTAGTGTAATCATGTATAAATTCTAGCCATTCACATGCCTATCTTGTGCTCTACATCACTAGTCACTACAGTTCTCTATATACAGTAGATATTTCATTACAGCTATCTCTTTTACAGCGTATATTTCCTTTCAGCAGTTCATGTATCTTACTCTATTGCCTGTATCGTATTTCCTAACCTGATATGCACTGCGTGAGATGTATTGTGCTCGTTCCTGTCCTGATTGGACCTGTTGAAAATATTAGAGAGAATGAGGATGAGGCCTGGTGTCTACCTATTTTGGAGCAGGACTAGATGATACTTATGTTGTGGACCCCTAGCGGGATCCACCTGCAGCTGAGGATGTTGTTCCAGTAGTCTATACCAGTTTAGTCTAGACAGTCTTTTCTATATTTACTTTTGTCTCACTTTCTGAGTTGTATTTTGAGATGTGGAGATGTATAGACTCTTAGACTTATTGTATTATGTGTTGACATTCTGATGTTATGTTATCCTAGACACTTAGACTTATTTCATCTATGCTATGGTTCTCTTTGAGTTACTATCTATCTTCTGTCTTTCGTTCTTCTACCCTAGATGTGATTGAGATGTATATTGTTATGTCACCTCCATTCGGAGAGTATAAACTGTACAGGTACTTTTATATTGTTAGATGATTGACCTAGGACAGCGTTCTACCGCCGACACTGCGGCGTAGGCTGGGCGTTGTTACGTTCTCGTGCCCTTACTCTAGGGTGCGGGTCGTGACAATATCTGCGACGGGGATGACAAATATACCTACGCTGGGTTATAACGATGATCTGATATACAAAGGAGGTGCTGCCCAAATTTTAAAAATATATAATGTGTATTTTTGTGATGATGTGTGTCTGTGTTTACAGTGTATGTGAAATGCAGTGTTCGGAAACTATCGATAGTTTCGATTACTGTTGTATGTTTTATCTTGGACAGAAAGAGCAACTCTTCAGGGTGTACTTCTGAGAGCTTCATTTTCACATCCTTCACTCTCTCGAGACGTCGTACAGGATCTCGAGAAGGTGAAGGACGTGAAGAGGAAGCTCTGAGAAGTGCACCCTGAACTGTTGCTCTTTTTATCCAAGATAAAACATAGAACAGTAAGCGAAACTATCGATGGTTCGAACACTGCACTTCACACACACTGTAAACACAGACACACAGCATAACAAAAATACACATTATATTTTTTAAAATTTTTTTATTATTCTGCGACGGATAGCGACGTATAAGTACGTCGCTAAATAGCAGCATTGCGTCGCTAACCGTCGTAATCCGTCGCTTTACTGTAGAATACTGACGTTGCTAATACGTCATTGTACGTCGCTATGATGCTGACGTGGCAGGCATGCCATGTCATTACATAAATATATCTGGACGTCGCTAATACGTCGTACCACGTCACTAATTTGGCGACATCAATGTTCGTCGCCCTCTGTCGCTAATTTTGTGACGATACAGCGACATTGTGGTGACGTCGCAAACAGCGACGTAGGGTGACGAATGTGTCATCTGCGACTAGGTTTTTCGCGACCTTCATTTTTTGTCGCTAAATACGTCGTTGTTTGACTTTAGCGACGTATATGCCTTAATTAGCGACGTATCTGGACGTCGCTAATTTGGCTTACTTTTGTAGTGTAGATATTTTATGGTACTCATAGATGCATCTACTAGGTGGTCATATGTTTGTCTATTGTCCACTAGAAATCTTGTATTTTCTCGTCTTTTGGCCTAAATTATTAAACTTAGATCTCAGTTTCCTAATAACACGATTAAATTAATTAGTCTTGATATTGTCACATAATTCATCTCACAAGTTTTTGATAATTATTGTACATCATTAGTAACTGAGATAGAGCATCATGTTCCTCAGTGCACACACAAAATGTGTTAGATGAGCCATTTATTAAATATCTTCAACTTATAGCTAGACAGACCTCTACTTGTGCAATCTAGTTTGAAAATTGAGGCTTGGATATGATATTTTACATGTTACATCTCTAGTTAAATTTAGACCCATTGTCTACCATATTTTTTTCACATATACAACTTGTTAGTGGTAAACAACCAAATATTTCATATTTGAGAAAGTTTGGATATACAGTATATGTCCCAGTTCCATCTTCCAAAGAACTAAGATGGGTTCCCAATAATATTTGAAATATATACATTAGTTTTGAGTTTTCTTCCATAATAAGGTATTTAAAAATCAATGACTGGTGATGTATTTACTACAAGATTTAATGATTGCCAATTTAATGAGAGAGTCTTCCGCCATTAGGGGAAGGTAAGCAACAAATTATTCATATAAAACAAACTATTGCTAATTAACGGCATGAATTGACATGGAATATGCCTACTCTATCTCATCAAGTTCCAAGAACTCCACAATGTGATTATGAGACAAGAAGAATGATACATTTACAAAAAATTGATAATCAATTACCTCATGTATTTAATGATGTCGCAAAGTTAAAAAGATCACATGTGGCAGCTATGAATGTGCCGGCTATAATCATTATTCCAATTGGACAAAATCCAAACAAGACGGCAAATGAATATACTACTATACATCAAAATCGTGGTAGGCCTATAGGTTCCAAGGATAGTACTCCTAAAAAGAGGAGAGCTAAAAAAACATCTTATCCTGATAAAAGCTCAATAGTAGCCGGAGCTTCAAAAACAAATAATGAAGATGTGCATATGTTTAAATTCACTGAAACGCCTGTGTCATGACCCGCACCCGGTTTAGGGGCACGAATATGTGGGTACGTCCAGCCTACGTCACATTATCAGCAATAGAATGCTGTATAGGTCATCTGTAATATCTAACATCTAACAGATATGGAATAACATGTTATCTCCGCACGGAGGAATAATATATCATATAGAACATAAACTTAAACATAGACATCTAAGGAAAATGATAGCACGAATAGAAAGAAGATGAAATGATGAAATAGAGTCTAATCTCAAGTCAAATACAACATAGTCTAAAAGTCTATAAATAAGTACATAACCCAAATAATATAACAAGTCTCAAAATATCAAAACTGGAGACAGATCCAACAATAGTGATACTATCTAACTAATACCAACCTAGGAAGGCTATACTACTCTACTGGGGGATCAACTCCTTGGGTGTCCGGGGCACAATAATAAGTAGGACATGTATCCGCGAGCTCCTCAAATGAAAAATATATCAAGTCAGGATTGGAACGAGCACATCTCCTCTAGCAGTTCCAAATAAATGACAAAGACTATAAAGCAGTTATAGACAGTTATACTTGATGAACGTGGAAAGTTGAGATAGGTAATGAAATAAGACAACAGTCAAAACAAGAAAAGTAAATACAGAGAAATATGAGAGCCTGGCAATGAAAACTGTAAAGAGAGACAACTCACTAGAACAATGTGATACGAGTCCAATCTGTAAAACATGAGACAATGTGATTCTAATACAAGACATTAATCCAGTGTGTTTTGTGATATTGTTCTTATCATGAAAATGACGGTACCGAGTAAATACCCGTAATACGGCACATCGCACGCTCGGCCAAGCGGCGATGGCTATCTTTCTTGTAGGGTGGTTCTTGTTGAATACGGCACGTCGCACACCGGGCCCAGCGGCAACAACTATCTTGCTTGTAGTGATGGTTCTTGTATAATTGGAACAATTTATACTTATAGGTGTTTCGAGTAGATGGTTCTTGTAAGTGGTTCAAGTGATAGAGACTAGACGAGTAAATATATGTGTTACGAGTGAATGAATCCAGAATATCAATACGTGTTATGACAGAGAATCAAATAGAACTATACTAGAAGCTGAATCACAGTTATCATCAAATAAGTGAAAGAACTATCAGAGAATATACTCGCCTGATATCCTGAGCAATGACTAAGAATCGATGTCTGAACTAACGTCACAATGACCTAATATGAATTTACAGAGTTACATGGTGTTCTAGAGTAAACATTATATTTAAATACGTTAATTATATGCTTCTAGGCCTTCTCTAGGTCATGGAAGAGCAACTAAGTCAAGGTAGTCCAAGTAGGTCATACTAGTCTATATAATCATTATTGCTAATAATATGAAGTGCAAGTTGTAGGTTATTAAAATATCAAGTTTGTACCTCGTTATTCGTACATCAAAGTCTACGACACGTAAATTGAGACAAGATGATTAACCGTAAGGTTAACAATCTTATCTTAGCGATCCACATGGCCATCTTGTCAATTTTAGCGATGTGAGATCACTGAAATCGACTGATCTCAATTTCGATACACGAATTTCGAAATACGAACATAAAGAGAATTAATTATAACTATTGGTGATACATAAGGGAAAAACCTACACACGTTGTCGGATGATGAAACAAAAATTACAAACGTGTCCAGAATGGTCAAATTAGCTAGGATAGCCTATCCATAACTATAATTTGGACACAGGAGCAAAATAGTAATTTCGGGTCAAAATGATGTCCTATCGTTGGACCCACTTTGTACCAAAAAATATGCTAGGATAAAAGTCTACTAAACCTAGCAAATTATATGTCCACGCGTCCAGAATAATGATACGAACCCAACGGTATATCCGAAATTGGATTCCGATGAGCCGATCTCAAAATGACATGTTGACCCGGACATTTGGAATTCGGTTTGCACGAAAATGCGTGTCGAGGCCACGTTGCTCCAAACTCAGCAAATTATATATGGATTTGTGCCAGAACGACGCCACGAGTCCATTGGAGGCGTCAGAACTGGAATTCCGAGTCCCGGGTTCAAAACTAAAATTTTACAAGTTAAAAATTACGGTTTCGAGAGGCCAACTTTGGCGTCAATTTCAACCAACCAAATGACGTACTCTGACGTTGAGACTTATGTGGCACGAAGGTGGTTAAATTGGGTTGCCTTATTTACTACCCAGAATGTTATTCATGGATTGTATGAATAACAAGGATTATACGTTTTAATACCTATTGAACTATTGTTGAGAATATAAGCAAATATAGAAAACATAGAAGGGCTTTTTTATAAATAAGCTACTAATGATTTCATTCTTTTAGGCCTCGTTTGGTTCACGGATTTAAGAAACCAAGAAAAGAAAGTTGTTCCTTTCCTTTGTTTGGTAGCCACAAACTTGGAAATCAATTTTCTAACAAGGGGGAAAATTGGTAGGAATATGGTTCCACTCAAGACCCATGTGATTGATTTTTCCTCCTCCTTTTCCAACATTTATTAGAAATGTTATGACAAAATTGTAACCATATGTCATTGCTTATTTTACCATTAATGTTATTTTTAATAATATTATTTTTATTTTAAAAGGTAAGGATATTATTGGAACATTGTTATATTTTGTTTTTCTTTTCTAGGTAGTTTTTTTGTTTTACCAAATAACGGAAAGAAAATGTGACAGAAATCTTACTTTCCCACTCCTATGAAAAATAGAAGGGAATTCATTTCCTTTCCGTGAACCAAACGAGGCCTTAGAGTAGTCAGACTTGGAGTGGAGCGTTTTGTTTATTGCTTGATATTGATTGCTCAAAAACTTGAAGTCTCTCCCATGCTCTACATCCCACGTGAATGGCGGATGGACACTTATAAGTACATTTCCTTCATGCACAGCCCACGAAAAATACATAAAATTTCATCCAACGGGAGAAACTTTCTTCAAATGGCACGAAACAGAAGATGTTTGAGAAAATTATGATAAAAGGAATCTGACGCCACATAAAAAAAAATTTAAAAAATTGTTTGGCTCCAGTGCAACTGGCGCCAGATTTTCTTTCTTAGAAATAAATAAGTAAATAAATCCCGCAAAAAAAAAATGGGCGTGATTGGCGCCATGTTTTGTTTCTTTGTTTTTTTTCATGTAATATTTCTGTTGGTTGGTTTAGTTGGTTGGTTTTATTTAGTTTTGTTGGGTTTATCTTTTAGTTTGCTTTAATCTATTAATTAATTTGATATTATCTATACTATTCTATAGATAATAGCAAAATATAATTTGCTAATATATTTATTTATATACGTAATATATATTTATTTATTTATATACGTAATATATATATATATATATATATATATATATATATATATATATATATATATATATATATATATATATATACAAATTATAAGTACAGATTTATTTTTATTTTTATTTTTATATTAACTAAAAAATAATAAGAAAATCTATTAGTTAATATAAAATTGATATATAAATAAATATAGTAACAAAATATTTTTTGTTATTACCCATAGTATAGTATAGATAATATCAAATTGTCCATGTTTAATAATTATTTATATTTTTTAATATCTATAGAAATATATTTATTTGTAATTGTTATTAATTCAAATAAATATATATACAAAGTACAAATTATAGGTACATATATATTTATTTTTGTATTAACTAATATGGATAATAAAAAACTATTAGTTGACATAAAATTAATATATATAAAATAATATATTAACAAAATATTTATTTTGAATATATTGATTTGCTATTTTCTATATTAATTTATTGTTATTTATATTTATTTGTATACTAATATAGATATACTAATATGGATAATTATAAAATCTATTAGTTAACATAAAATAAATGTATATACAAAATATATTTTGTTATATACATAGTGTGGTATAGATAATATCAAATAAATTAATAGATTAATCCAAACCAAAAGATAAACCAAACAAAACTAAAAAAACCAAACAAACAAACCAACCAAACAAAATATTACGTGAAAAAATAAACAAAGAAACAAAACCAGGCGCCAGTGCAACTGGAGCCCTTTTTTTTTTCTTTTTTGGCACCAGTTTCACTGGCGCCGAGATTTTATTTTTTTTTTTATTTAACAAAAATAAAATCTGGTGCCAGTTGTACTGGCGCCAAACAATCTTTTTTTAATTTTTTTATGATTGGCGCCAGTAACACTGACATCGGATTCCTTTTTTCATAATTTTTTCAAACATCTTTTGTTTTGTGCCATTTGAAGAAAATTTCAACCGTTGCATGAAATTTTCTGGAAAAAAATTGAGAGAGAGTGGCTCGTAGTACTATTTATTCCTTCCTAGTGCAACAAAGCTAGAATGGAAAATTGATACAACGGAATGGAAAATTGATACAACGGATGGAAGGCTCATCTTACAAGCTTAATACTACAAGGAACCGACCCGGACTTCCTTTCCAGGAGGAGTTCGACGAGGACGAGTACGGTTGTTCATGACACCGGAAAAACTACAGAGACAAAGACCATGGTGGCCGATGATCTCAGTGACTGGGGTTGGTACGAATTCGGCGCTGCCGGGAATGAGGAGGGAGGATTATGGCGTTGAGCTTGTGCTCGAGGTCTGCTCGGCCCTGACCGGAAGGGTGATATCATGTGGTTGAAGACTCCGGTAGTTTGGCGAGGTTGCGGCTCAGCCACGTCGGCACCCAGGGGTGCAACGGAAGCCACAAGTGGTTGACATGGCTCCAGGATTTGCTCGTGAGGAAGAGATCGAGTGGGGTCGCGTAGGCAGAATCTCATGGGTTGGGAACGACTCTGATTGACGCTAGACCAGTGGACTCACGCAGCGCCGATCTCTGCGTCAGCCTGCTGCACGGCATCTTGCAGCGAAAGCTCGGGTCGCACGTCGAGAAGGAACGATGCGGTTCCGATGGTGTGTTGCTGGTAGCGGGCAGGCCAGGGTGACACTGTGTCGTCAGTATGGCGAAGGTGGCGAGATTGTGCGCATGGTTGGTGGTGGGAGATGTTGAAGAAGGAGATGGAGGAAGAGAAGGGGGTTACAATTTCGCCTAGGGTTTCTCCAGTTTGATGTTAACCTCTATTGTTCCTTATATAGCACTAGCACCACAAAGTAGATAGGATTCGGGTGGATCCAAGTTTGGTGTCCACTCATAGGCCGGGCTTAAAAAGTTAAAGAAAGGACTGAACAATGATGTGTTTGGGCCGGGAATTAAAGAGAAGGAAAACATATGATAACACACAATAGCCATTCCTCCTGGTTGTGTGGAGAAAATTTTTTAAAGAACAAGAAGTCACAATAGCCTTCTCTAAACTGTTGATGGAATTTCAAACAAAATTGATAGGAAAGACGGAAAAAAAAAATGAACAAAGAACTATTATAAAAATATACATGATGGCATTTGGTGCAACAGTTCCTAGGTGTGTTTAGGCAACTCATAATAATAATCATGATAATCATGTGCGTAATTAAAGATGATATTTAGGAATATTTGTATATACGACATGTATATACGAAATGGCATATGGATAATCTAATTTATGTATGAAATTTTAATTACTATTCAATAAATTTAAAATAAGAAAGTGATTAATTTTGATAAGTGATTTAATCATTTATCACACTATCAATAAATAGAAAACAATGCTACTTACAATATGGACATATATTATATTAATATTATTAAGGAGGCAAATTTTTGTTTTGAAATTCTACTAAAAAATTTAGAAATTAAAATAATGGCAATACAACTTAGTAGTAACTAAAATGAGAATCAGACAAATTGATTCAAAAAATTTGAATTTAGGGCTAATTGAAGAATTTTAAATTTTGGAGGTTTACACTATGGATGCCTCTATAGAGGCACAGGTACATGAAAATGAAGAAATCTCGATATTCTATACATGTTCAGGTGAATTGTAGAATAGAAAAGCACTTGTCATCGATGACATATTTAGCTATACAGTAGCTACTGAAATATCAAAGGACAACGATGATTGTGAAAGTGAACCACGTCGTAGTATGAATGAATGTTGACAAAGAAAAGATTGGCCAATCTGGAAAGATGCTATTCAAGCAGAATTAAAATCTTTAGAAAAACGTGGTATGTTTGGACCTATAGTGGAAACACCAAAGGACATATGTTGGTTTTAAATGGGTGTTTTGTGAGAAAACAAAATGAGAGGAACGAAGTTGAAAGATACAAAGTTCGACTTGTACCACAAGGTTTCCCTCAAAGACCTGGAATTGACTATCTTGAGACATACTCTCCAATTATGGATGTCATTATCTTTAGATATCTAATTAGTCTCGCAGTTTATAAAAATCTTGATATAAGATTTATGGATATTGTAACTGCATTGTACGGAGACATAGATACTGACATCTATATGAAAATTTCAGAAGGATTTATGATGCCAGAGACTAGGTCAAAGGACATGTGTTCAATTAAACCTAGACGAGCATTGTACGGATTGAAAATAATTTGGAAGAATGTGGTATAATCGTCTTATTATATATTTGACTAAGAAATGATACAAAAATAGTCAAATTTATCCATGTGTCTCCATTAAGAAATTCGAAAATATATTCTCTATAGTAGCAGCATATGTGGATGATATAAACCTGACCAGGTCTCCTATAGAATTGGAGAAAACTGTAAACTATTTGAAGAATGAATTTAAAATGAAAGACTTGGAAAAGACAAAGATTTGTCTCGGTTTGCAAATAGAACGAAGTTCTAGTGGAATATTAGTGCATCAATCCCAATATATTAAAAGAATTTTGAAACGATTCAGAATGGACAAAGCACATCCACTCAGTACACCTATGGTTGTGCGCAGGATGAATTTGGATAAAGATCCATTCTGACCAAAGGTAGAAGATGAAAAAAAAAAGTACTTGGTCCTGAAATGCCGTATTTAAGTGCTATTGGAGCACTACTATATCTAACAAATACATAAGACCAGATATTCATTTTTCTGTTAATTTATTATCTAGATATAGTTCTGCACCTATACTTAGACATTGGAATAGTGTTAAAAACATATTGAGATATTTTTCTGGAATAACTGATATGAGATTATTTTATTCATATGATTCCACTAATAATTCTTGTCTAGTTGGTTGTGCAGACTCAAATATCTTTCTGGCCCTCATAAGGGTTGCTTCCAAACATGTTATGTACTTATTAATAACCATGCAACTATATCTTGGCGAAAGCAAAGTTCAGTAACAACTTCCTCTAGTCATGCAAAATTAATTACATTACAGGAAGCAACAAGAGAAAATGTGCTTGCGATCAATCACTCATCATATATGAGTAAATTGTCAACTACTCACATTTAGAAATGACCTACATTAATATTCAAAGACAGTGCGGCTTGCATTGCGAAAGTCAGAGAGGGATTCATCATAGGAGATCGAATAAGCACCTTCCACCAAAATTGTTTTATGCACATGAGCTCAAAGGACGAAAGTGATCAAACTCAAGCAAATCCATTATATCGAAGTGGAGTATGACTCATGAAGAATATTTTTGAGTTTTGCACGTTGTACTTTTTTTCTTGACTAAATTTTTTTTACTGGATTTTTCTTAGTAAGGTTTTAACGAGGCAACAAATGCACATACACCACCAAATAATTAATGGTGAATATCCAAGGGAGAGTGTTGTAAATATGGATAATTCATATTATTATTTGATCAACATAATCTATGTCTTTTGGTTATCCATAACATATATATTTTGGTTATCCATAACCTATGTCTTTTGGCATTTCCTATTAATTATCATCATGGTGTTAACCTTCATTGTAAGCCTATATAAGGGGCTCTTCTCAAGTTGATTGAGATAAGTGAATGAAAAAACAATCTTCTCTATTTTTATCTCAATCTCTTTGGTTTACAATAACTAGGTCTTATTTTGCAAAGTAATTCATCTTTGGAGGATTTTTTTTTACTATACCCACAAAAGAATCTTCAAACGAACAATTCCAACTTCTCACGAAAGAAACTTTCTTCCATACCATACTTTACAACAGGTCAACAGAATTTGAAAAAAAAATATGTAGTGAAGATCCTTGTTAGCAATTTGGCAAACGAAAAAAAAATCGGGCCGACAAAAGAACGAGTATGAATCGGCACAGTACAAGTAAAATATGTTAAAAAAAAAAACTCGATCACATATTCGTTAAACGAAAATATTGAAGTTAGAAACATCACATACTTAAAAAATGTTCAATTTTGGTTAATTAAACAGGTTGCCATCACGTTTTTTGTGCCAAATTATTCAATAATTCGTACGGAACGTGTTTAAAACTTCACCCACTTAAAATTCACATACTAATCCAATATCTTTCAAAAGTAAGTAAGTATTATACGTCTCTGAAAGATACAAAAAATATAGATATAATATAAATTTTGTTTGGGTGATTGCTAACAAGGGTCAAGATAAGAGTAGGAGACATGGCCTTCGCTAACATGTCTAATAATCATTAACGCAACACAATTTCCATATGTACCAAACATGTGAACTGAACCATTGTCTCTTCATTTGCCAAATAATAATAAAAAAATTCATTTGCAAGCAAGTTGCAGTCCTTATACTCATTGGTAAGACTCAAAAGAGCCATGCAATGAGACTAATTCTTAGACAAACCCTCCTGATCAGGAAAGAAGCCCTTTTAAATCCATTGGAAAAACTTTGTGGTCACATTAGTACTTCGCAATATGCAACCCACCACCCACCTTGTTGATTTACTTTAAGTCTTGTTTTACTACTTGTTTTATTACTCTATGGGGATGTTTGGTACGCCAAATACTAAATAGTCAAAAATTCCATATTTCTTCCAATGCATCATTTTTTCTGAATATTCTTTATTATCATGTTTTGTACATAATATAATATTCTCAGGTATATATAATTTATTATCGGATATATATAATACATGCATTTGTTTGGTACATAATATACTATTCCCGGGTATATATAATTTATCACCAGGTATATATAATACATGTGTTTTGTACCATAAATAAAATTTGGATATACTTTATTACCACGTTTGGTACATATTTTCGAGTATGGAATACATGCGTTTGGTACCATAAATAAATTCCTAGGAATATATTATTCCTCAAACTCACATGAAGAGAGGTTTGAGAAAGAAAGGTAACGTTTGATAACAGTAACAATTCTCTCCGTATCTTTCAACCCGTACTCATACTCGGGCCATACCCAACGAAGTCTCATTCTAGACTTACCCGCAACCGACGAAATCAATCCGACAATTCTATCCAACAATTCTTATGGGTCACTTCCGAAGCTATCATATAAAACTCCTCAATCGAATATCCAAACTTTCAATTTTTACTTGCATAGACATGGCATATGCTCGATCCAACTTGCATCCTCATATCGTACTAAAATTGTCTATTCAATCGGGTCAACTATTCTGAGTCATAATCCAACATTCTTACCTTAATAGTCTACTATTTAGCATCTTTTCTACAGTCTCTTCGTGACATATTTATTTTCCACATTTTTAGATCATCGATATGGTCTGTAGTCTTTTAACCAACAAAATAAGGCAACTACATAATCGTATTTCTTCCGAAAGCATCCTTTATAAATTTTCACTAGCACCCAACACGGTCATCTCTTAGCAATCCACGTTAACCATCAATATTCGTTTTGCATTATCTCCTTGTGATTCCATACGAAGATTTACTATTTATGTATCGATCCAATCACTATGGCATCAATCATCCAGCATCCGTATATCGGTTATCCAATTGAATATGACATAACTCATTCGCTAAGTCATCATCCAACAATTCTATATTCCACCCAACTCATTATTCATACGACAACATCATCTACCGACATGGTCTATTACATATCGCTGTACCTCGATACTTATTTGTATCCCAACCATTTGACTCTCATAAGGAACATCTACTCTTTCATGCATTAAAGGACAAGTACTTATTTTTCATGCCTCAAAATAGTCAAGGGTCATAACTTGTTAATTCGGGACACATCAAATTCTCTCAAGCACAACTACACAACCTGCTAAGATCATCTATTCCTTAAGCCCATTTTCTACTTTTCGGTCGTTGATGCAACTCTCTGCATCTTCTAAATCATTTGTAATATCCCGATAAGCGCTTAATATCACCATCAATTTTGTCTACGTCTAACATGCAATTTCTTTTACTCAATTCCAACATCATTCAATATTTAGTCCATAGTTGTTCTCGCAAAATCTTTCGATAGCAACATCCCAACATTGTTACTGAGCCTACAATCCTTTTACCCAACTGATTCAAGTAACGCTTGAATCTGTAATTCGTTTCCTTTCCAACCAAGGCATTCATTTCATATTCTCAATTCTCTTATTACCCAACATAATGCTAACCGTCAAAGTCCAGCGATGGTTCATCCGAGTACATCAAAATCTCGTAACGACTTATCCGAACATAATCAAGGGACATGTCTAGCTGTCATGTATCAATCGTAATCCCAACTACAACTCGATCCTACCCAATACCTTACAGGTAAAGCAATTACTATGCCACAAACAGGGTCGAGGGACATCTCACCATGACGAGAGTATATGCAATATACCACTCAGAGCTCAAGCAATTCCTGATATAATATTTCCTTCGTATCAAACCCACGTCCAATATGGACTATCCATCCTGTAGTGGTTATGCTGACCACAAATATCGACTCAAGATTCGGTCAATTCTCTTTTACTAAAATCTATGCACAATCTGTTCCAACATACTATGCCATCACCCACAGTCGATTGCTGCATAACAATCGATTTCAATGAATCCCACACATAAGACATCTAACTTACAGCACAAACTTATTAACGCATCGCATCTTGTTATTCATTTTGGTATCTTTTAGAAATTCAATAAAGCACACATATCACAGCCCATATATTTAGACTGATTGTATGAAACACCCAGTGAGCGGCTAGAAGGATCAACGAACTTTCAGTCAAGGGAACAACTTAGAATAGTCTGGAAGCAACACGGAATAATCGCGGAGCATTATGAGTCATCATAGAGGCAGCTTTGATTTCATCGCGGAAGCAACTTTGAGTATTCACAGAAGCAACTTTGAATAATCGCGAAAGCAGTCTTTGAATCATCGCGAAAGCAGCTTAGAATCACCTTAGTAGCAACATTGATTTGAAACAAATCGAATAAGAATCTAAGGACGTAAAGCCATGCTCTGATACCATTATGTCACGTCCCGATCCCGGAGGATCAAAAACTAGCTACTGGACGTGATGTCGTACAAGTCTAGATTGCACTTGTACAAGGCAAAACCATTACAGTTCCTGGTATTTCTAAGAAAACATCGACAGTGCAGCAAAACCAAGCAGATAAATTGAAGTCACACAAGATATGAAAAAATGTATCTCTTTATTGATAATTGTAATGGATTACAAGACTTGCAACGAAATACAAAGTTTACAACTGATTACAAGACTCTTGAATAGCCAACTGAATGTATACAGTTGCCCTTTAGGCTACAACTGAATATACCGACTTCTTTACAATGAACTTGCCAATTTGGCTATAATCTCACTGGTACAACTGAGTACACTGTTCCATACATTATGCCCCGTATAGCAGAAAATATCGTCTTAAAAGAAGAGCTCATGCACACCCATTCAAATCATCGATGCCAAGCACTGATCAAACGATTTCCCCCATAAGCAAGCACCTGTAATATTACCCACAACGTGGGCCAGTACATCATCAATGTACTGGCAAACGGTGCCGGCCCAACTCACCTAAAAAGACAACACTAAGTAATTATGTTATAGAACATTATTAACAGTGGTCTTTCTCATTGCCTTAGGGTCAATTTCATATTTAGCCGACAAGAAGTAAAACATGCAAATCTCATGGCCAATATAATTTAAAGCATGCAGTTATCACCCTTTGGTGATTCTTACCCACGGTCGTGTAGCCATCATGTACATTTATAATACTTACTCAGCCTGCACAAGGCATTGTTAGAAACAATATCATGATTCAATATAATTATCATCGTTCAGGTGATTCTTACCAACAGCTGTCATCCTTCCGTGTATTTGAGTAATAACTAACTATGTCTGCATAAGACATCATTAGCACTAGACCTATCTATATGAAGGTCGCTGGCGACACACCATCTTGGACCATCTTACAGGCGAATGACTAATTCCTAATGGGGTACGAATCCATGGGAGGTTTCTGAAATACCGTACTACTACTTCAACACCATGGGATTTCGACATCCATTCAGTGGGCGGTAGCAAGCCTCCACTACAAGTCCCAAAATCCTGATGTCAGTACGTCGACACCATCCTTGTTACCCCTAGGATGAACCAGGTTCGTGGCCGCTGATTACCATTCTGGGAACTACCTTGCATACAAGTTTGTCCATGACCATGCAAGTATATGCAACTTATCTAAGAAGAAAACATATAATGCATGATAAAGAAAACTAAGTAATTCAGCCACCATTCTCATTCGTATTGCCATCTTGCCATCTTTCTAGGGTCTTGGCGTAATCAACATTCTACATCGATGACGGGATAATAGAATGTTGTTACCCAATCCCTTTGCCACATATTTGATCCATACATCTTTCCAACCAACTCAATGTACTCACCGTCCAATCTATTGGGACTTAGCATC
Source organism: Iris pallida (assembly GCA_029216955.1). Lineage (NCBI taxonomy): Eukaryota > Viridiplantae > Streptophyta > Magnoliopsida > Asparagales > Iridaceae > Iris > Iris pallida. The sequence continues at coordinate 77,527,987 of JANAVB010034417.1, forward strand.
AGTGTTACCATCTATTCATCGAGCTAAGGCTCGATATACTCACCGCCCAAGATTTGGACTTTGCTTCACCTGTCATGTATTTTATCGCAACATCGTACAAGCATACAATTCATCTAGCAATAACAGTTTACGTTCAGGTGATTATTTATCATTTATTATCTTTTCGAATTCCACGCAAGGTGTTATTGAGAAACTCAGTAAGAAATATAGCATACTATCCTTTATTTTAAGCGTGAAGCTAAAGGATCTTCGAAGGGTTCAACGCTACTCACATTCATAAGACGATTTCCGTCATGATCGCATAGCCTTCCAAGCGATCCTTCGCATATTCCCAAGTCCAACAAGGCTTCATCGAACCAACCATCCATCATAAGACATCTTGCGGGTCGGGACACTACAATATATTGACATAATACAATATTGAAATTTCACATAAAGTCTATGTAATATCAATGAAAAGTAAACCATATCACACATGAAGTAAAATAATGTTTCTGTAAAACTACATAATCCATTGGTAACTTGATTGTCGTATATATGAAGTAACTGTTGACCACTGTTACAACAGAAGCAGTTATTCTGTACTGTCCTCAGCACTATGTATAGCATTGGACACATTTAGGATACGATAAGGACTCTATTTCAATAATTGGAACTGCAAAAAACTAATGGTGTTTACCTTCACCCAATACGCAAATATATATATATATATATATATATATATATATATATGTGTGTGTGTGTGTGTGTGTGTGTGTGTGTGTGTATATTGTTGACCACTGTTACAATAGAAGCAATTATTCTGTACTGTCCTCAGCACCATGTATGACATTGGACAAATTTAGGACACAATAAGGACTCCATTTTAATAATTGGAACTGCATAAAACTAATGGTGTTTACCTTCACCCAATACCCATATATATATATGGTTGTAAATATGGATAATTCACCATAATTATTTGGCCTATATAACCTATGTCATTTGGCATTTCTCCTTTAATTTTCATGATGATGTTAAACCTTCATTGTAAGCCTATATAAAAGGCTCTTCTCAAGTTGATTGCGATACAATTGAATGAAGAAACAATTTTTTCCATTTTTCTATCTCCATATCTCTTAACTTTATAATACGTTATCAGCACGATGCTCTAGAAAATAGAAGAAGGAAGAAATATTTCACATAAGGGAGAAAGAGTTCTCTTAAGAAAAGAAAGGTAGAAGTCACTTATATTGAAGAGGTAAGTCTAATCTTGTATACTTAGTTATATGCATGTTTTAGTAAAATTAAATATATGTTTGATTTATGTGTTTATAGATCGATTAGAATATAAGTTTTCTAGATCTACTTTCTCTTTAGTTTTGAATCTAAATTTGTACTAAACATGTTCACAATTTCATTTAAAATATAATATTTATGATAATCTATTTAAGATTATGTATAAATTTCATTTCTATATATTTTGTATGAACTACGAAATTAATATAGAATACCTTGAATTTTTGTAACTTATTTGGAATTAGTTAATTACATTAGACTAGTTTATGTGAATCTTTTATTTTTATTATTTTATTTATTTGAATTCTACAATGTGCTACTTCACATTGTTGTATATGTGAATCAAATTATATTAAAAAAAATACCCAAAATATATTATTATATAATGATCACATTGTTGTATATGTGATAAGCATAAGACATAATATTCTTTAGTAGCGCTTTATCACATTGTTGTATATGTGATACAAATAAGACATAATATTCTTTGATAGCATTTTATCACATTGTTGTATATATGATACGCATGAAATAATATTCTTTGATAGTGTTTACCACATTGTTGTATATGTGATACACATAACGCATACTTTTTTATAACGTTTCATCACATTGTGGCATATGTGAAGTTTTGTAATCTTGAAAGCGCTTATCAATTTTATTATTAATTTATATCTAATATAATTATTTTCTGTCATGTAGATGTCGAATCTTGCAAAGCTTGAATTCAAAGCTCTTGATGTGAGCAGAGATAATTATTTATCATGGCAATGGATGCAAAGTTACAATTGCAATCCAACAAGCTTGAATGTACTATTAAGAAGAAAAATAAATAAAGTTCTGAAACCAAGGTCAAGGCTTTGATTTGATTTTTCTACGACATTACATCCATGATATCTAAAGACTGAGGATGATCCATTGAATTTGTGGACATCTCTAAATGATAGATTTGATCACCAAAGGATGGTAATCCTTCTGACTGCTCAAAGTGAATGGTTGAATCTAAGATACCATGACTGTAAAAATGTTAAATAATATAATTGTGCTCTATTTAATATTGTTTCTCGCCTTAGATTGTGTGGAGAAAAAGTAACAGAGACTCAAATGATTGAGAAAATCCTCTCCATTTTTCATGCAAATAATGTGCTTTGCAGTAATAATATCGTGAAAAAGATTTCATAAGATACTTTGAACCAGTGACTGTCTCCTTGTAGCAGAGGCAAATAACAACGTTCTCATGAAAAACCACAACTCTAGACCAATTAGGTCAATGAAAATTCTTGGAACAAATGCCAACAATTTTGCAATTAGCAGAGTTCGTGGTAGAGGACGTGGGAGAGGGAATGAAAAAAAATTATGAAAGATATGGTCGTGGTTATCAACCTTACAAAGGTGGAAGCGGTGTTTCACAAAACAATAAATGGAACAAGTGGACAATACACTCTAAAGGGAATTCAAATCCTCAAAATAAACAAATAAGAATTGTTTCGATCCTATTTTTTGAGGATCAGAACGAAAAGTTACAAATGAACAGTTTGAGGAGATACTTGAAAATCCACCTTCCATTGAGTGGCCACTCGGTCAGTTTATGTTTATTTCAACTACCTATAAAGTATTTAAATTTGATGTCATGTTCTATTTTTGGTTTCAATCATGGAATGTCTAGGCTGTGAGAGTTTTGTTTTATTGAAAAAAAATTATTATAAATTTGGAGTTACATTTATATAATAAGATATTATCATTTGAAATGCTTAATTTTTCTTATTATACTTATGCTAGCTAGAATATACAAGTTCATAATATTTTTATTTTGCTTCATGGAGAAGTAATGCTTGTCGTAAATATGACAAAGATAGACATTGATTTAAGCAATGTCGAGCTACTCAACAAGAGATTAAGAGATTCAAAGAATCCAAGAAAAGTGACTTAGATATATGTTTGGCAGATAGTGCTACAACACATATGATTTTGAAGAATCAAAAGTTTTTGCCAAAGTTAGTATTTGACATGTATAAAGTGCCAACAATAGCTGGGCCAGCCCATATAATTAAGGGTTTTGGAAGAGCACATATCATGTTATCCAATGGTACTCAAACCTATTTACAGAATGTGTTATATTCAAGTAGTTCCGAAAAGGAATTTGTTAAGTTTCAAGGATATACACAAAATGGGTACCATATTGAAACTCGAAATGATAACAATAAAGAGTCATTATGTAGCACATCTAATGTTGGGAGCAAAAGGCTCACATTAAAAGAATTATCTTGTCTTTCAGTGGGTTTATATTTAACCACCATTGGCATAATTGAATCTAATATGAATGTGGCAAAATATAAAGCCAATGATCATGTCTTATATAATATTTGGCATGACCCTTTGGCTCATCCGGGACAAATTATGTTCAATCAAATCATTAATAATCTTTGTGGATATTTATTGAAAAATTACGATATTGGCTTATCGAAGAATCACCTACTTGTTCCTTGTTTACAAGGGAAGATTATAACTAGACCATCTTTTCTAAAGTTAAGAATAAATCTTCTATTTTTTTGTAAAGAATATAAGGAGACATTTGTAGTTATATTCATCATGCTAGTGGTCCTTTTAGATATTTTGTGGTACCATATATGCATCTACTAGATGGTCATATGTTTGTCTATTGTCTAATAGAAATCTTGTATTTTCTTGTCTTTTGACCCAAATTATTTTACTTAGATTTCAGTTTCCTGATAACTTGACTAAGTCAAGTTTTATTATTATTATTGTACATTATTAGGGATTGGGTTAGCTGAGTCATGTATTAAACATCTCAAACTTATAGTTGGACCTTACTAATGAAATCGGGTTTGCAAATTGAGGGTTGGGGACATGATATTCAATATGTTGCATCTCTAGTTAAATTTAGATCCATTGCCTTCCATCTCTTTTCATATATACAACTTGTTAGTGGTAAACAACCAAATATTTCATATTTAAAAATGTTTGGATGTACAATATATATCCCAGTTCCATCTCCCAAAAGAACTAAGATGGATTCCCAATGATGTTTGATAAATATACATTAGTTTTTAGTTTTCTTGCATAATAAGGTATTTAAAAATCAATGACTGGTGATGTCTTTACTACAAGATTTGATGATTGCCAATTTGATGAGAGAGTCTTCCCGCCGTTAGGGGGAGGTAAGCAACAAATTGTTCATATAGAACAAACTATTGCTAATTAACGGCGTGAATTGACATGGAATACGCCTACTCTATCTCATCAAGTTCCAAGAACTCCACAATATGATTATGAGACAAGAAGAATGATATATTTGCAAGGAATTGCTAATCAATTACCTCATGCATTTAATGATGTCGTAAAGGTAACATGATCACATGTGGTAGCTATGAATGTGTCGGCCATAATCATTGTTCCAATTGGACGACATCCAAACAAGACGGCAAATTAATATACTACTACACGTCAAAATTGTGGTAGGCCTATAGGTTCCAAGAATAGTGCTCTTAGAAAGAGGAGAGCTAATAAAACATCTTGTCCTGATAAAAGCCCAATAGTGGCCGGAGCTCTGAAAATAAATAATGAAGATGTGCATGTTTTCAAATTCACTGAAATGCCTATGGATGCCTCTAGAGAGGCACAGATACCTGAAAATGAAGAGATCTCGATATTCTATGCATGTTTAGGTGAATTGTGGAATAGACAAGCACTTGTCATCGATGACATATTTAGCTATGCAGTAGCTACTGAAATATCAAAGGACAATAATGATTGTGAAAATAAACCATGTAGTATAAATGAATGTCGACAAAGAATAGATTCGCCAATCTGAAAAGATGCTATTCAAGCAGAATTAAAATATTTAGAAAAATGTGGTATGTTTGGACCTTGGAAACACCAAAGTGCATAAACCATGTTGGTTTTAAATGGGTGTTTCGTGAGAAAACGAAATGAGAGAAACGAAGTTGAAAGATACAAAGCCCAACTTGTAGCATAGGGTTTCTCTCAAAGACCTGGAATTGACTACGTTGAGACATGTTGTCCAGTTATGGATGTCATTTTTAGATATCTAATTAGTCTCGCAGTATCTAAAAATCTTGATATAAGATTTATGGATGTTATAACTGCATATTTATACGGAGACTTAGATACTGACATCTATATAAAAATTCTAGAAGGATTTACAATGCCAAAGACTAAGTCTAAGGGCATATGTTAAAATTAGACGAGCATTATATGAATTAAAATAATCCGGAAGAATGTGATATAATCATCTTATTATATATTTGACTAAGGAATGATACAAAATAGTCAAATTTACCCATGTGTCTTCATTAAGAAATTCGAAAATAAATTCTCGATAGTAGCAGTATATATGGATGATATAAAACCTGATCAGGTCTCCTATAGAATTGGAGAAAACTGTAAACTATTTGAAAAAGGAATTTGAAATGAAAGACTTGGGAAAGACAAAGGTTAGTCTTGATTTGCATACGCCTATGGTTGTACACAATTTGGATTTGGATAAAGATCCATTCCGACAAAAGGAAGAAGATGAAAATGTTATTGGTCCTTAAATACCGTATTTAGTGCTATTGGATCACTATTATATCTAGCCAATACACAAGACCAGGTATTGCATTTCTGTTAATTTATTATCTAGATGTATTTTTTTGGAATGGAGTTAAATATATATTGAGATATCTCTTGGAAAAACTGACATGGTATTATTTTACTCCTGTGATTCCACTAACAATTCTTGTCTAGTTGGTTGTACAGACTCAAATATTTTTTTAACCCTCATAAGTGTTGCTCCCAAACAGGTTACATGTTTATTAATAACCATGTAACTATATCTTGGCGATCAACAAAGCAAGGTTCAGTAGTAACTCCCTCTAACCATGCAGAATTAATTGTATTACAAGAAGCAATAAGAGAAAGTGTGTGGTTGCGATCGATCATTTATCATATACGGGAAAATTGTCAACTACCTATATTTACAAATGAGCCTACAATAATATTTAAAGACAATACGGCTTGCATTACGTAAGTCCGAGAGGGATTCATCAAAGGAGATCAAATAAGCACCTTCCACCAAAATTATTTTATGCACATGAGCTCCAAAGGACGAAAGTGATCAAAGTCAAGCAAATCTATTATATCGAGGGGGAGTATGACTCATGAAGAATAATTTTGAGTTTTGCGTGTTGTACTCTTTTTCCTTGACTAAGATTTTTTCCCGCTTGGTTTTTTCTTAGTAATATTTTAACGAGGCAACAAATGTGCATACACTACCGAATAATTAATAGTGAATATCCAAGGAGGAGTGTTGTAAATATGGATAATTCACCACAATTATTTGGCCTATATAACCTATGTCTTTTGGTTATCCATAACCTATGACATTTGGTTATCCATAACTATGTCTTTTGGCATTTCTCCTTTAATTGTCATGATGATGTTAAACCTTCATTGTAAGCCTATATAAAAGGCTCTTCTCAAGTTGATTGCGATACAAGTGAATGAAGAAACAATTTTCTCCATTTCTCTATCTCCATATCTCTTTACTTTATATATATATATATATATATATATATAAAGAATACCCCATTTTATTCCAATAAGGCTCAAAATGCCGAAGCATGTACAAGTATACCCCTAGGCACAAAATGCCGACGCCTATACAAGTATACCAACAAAACCTGAGCACCGGAGATTAGAAAAGAAGAGAAACCCAAAAACCTGTCTGGCCATGCGAACAGATGCCCCTGATCTTACGGTACTGCCTGATGACCTCCCTAATGATCTGGTCGGCGTTGTACTGGTAGTCCTCATATCTCGTCTTGTTATGATTCTTCTAAATGACCCATATAGCAGCAGCCGCTACGATCTGGTGACCGCGGAAAGAGAAGGCCCAGCCAGCCAGGAGGTCAATGAAGCACCCATCTCCCTGAGCCCTTCTGTACCGCTGAGATAGCACTCTCCAGACCCTGGCAGATAATTCCCCCTGACAAAAGATGTCGTCGACGGTTTCCGTCTGACGCTCTAAACAGCAGTTGCAGGCAGATGCTAAGCTGAATCCTATAGTGTGCAGATTTTCTCCTGTAGGTAACTTCTTACGAAAGGCTCTCCAAATAAGGATAGACCACTTCTTTGGGATGCATGTTTGCCAGAAAGCGACGTTGATCAGTGATAGCTTTCCGCGACCATGAGCTACTTGTCTGGCTGAGCTCACAGAGAAGCCTCCCGAGGGGTCAGCCGACCACCGCAGCTCATCTGCTTCGTTGCCTATCTTCAGGCCTCGATGACGGATGTATTCTTCAGCCTTATCGTCGGCCCAATTACGGATCCTGCCCCAATCCCAATTGTTACTGGAGGAATCCCATAAATCTTTGATCCTGTTGTTCCCTCGGCCCGCCGTGTGGTTGGGGAGCAAGGTTTACCCAGCCCAACGTTCAAGAAAGGTCGATGATTCTCCATTGCCCAAATATAGGCCGGTTTGGCCATAGTGCGCCCGATTAGGATGCGCCGCCACGCTGCCGAAGATCTGCTCTTGGGGATGGCCTGAGATGGTGAATGTTCTTGAAGTATCTGGCCTTCATGAATCTAGCCCATAAATTCTGACTCGTCCAAAGCTTCCACCATAGCTTCATCGAGAAAGCATCAACAATGTGAGAGAGTCTGGCAAATCTCATGCCTCCTTCTTCGGTAGGCCTAGCCATGGTATCCCAACTCGTCCAATGATGCTTTATGTGGTCGCCGCTGTGACCCCAAAAGAAGTCGTACAGTATGCTTTCAATCAAGCAGATCACCTTTTTGGTGGGGGGAGCACGCTGCTAGGGTATATATAGGAATGGATGTGAGCACGTGGTTGATGAGGGTCATCTTACCGCCAGGGGATAAGGTAGCGTTGTGCCACCCCTCCAGCTTTCTCCAGAATTTGTTAATTAGTCCGTCAAAAATGCCTGCGTTAGATTTACCGTACACCAGGGGACATCCAAGGTATAGGAACGGAGGGTGTTCAATAGAGAAAGAGGTGATATTAGAAATGTTAGCCACGCTCTCTCTCTCTCTCCTGATGTTGTCGTGTGCGTATATGACACTCTTGGCGAGGTTGACCTTCTGACCGGAGCAGGATGAATATCTCTGGAGGGTGTTGTGGACCACATCAACCGACCCGACATCCCCACATGTGAAGATGAGGATATCGTCAGCATATGCTAGGTGGGTGATGATCGGGTAGCCGCTGGCGGTATAAAAATGCTCGAAGTTCGGGGTGCTAAACATCTTGTTCAGATTTCTGCTCAAAGCGTCCGCCGTGATGATGAAGATGGTAGACGATAAGGGGTCTCCTTGTCTGATGCCCCGGCTCGATTTGAAGAAACCGTCGGCTTGACCATTGATAACCGTAGAAAACCACGAGTTGTTGATCGATCTCCATACTATATTGGTCCAAGTTTCCGAAAAACCAAAGGTCCTGAAAACCCAGATCATGAATTGCCAATCGAGCCTGTCATAAGCTTTCTCCATGTCCAGTTTGATCGCTATGTTGCCACCGCTAGCAGGAAGTTTCATGCAGGTGATTAGCTCCTGCGCTAGCATAATGTTATCTTGGATGTTTCTACCTCGGACGAAGCCACTTTGCTCCTCAGAGATGATCTTGGGTAGCAAATCAGACATACGGGATGCGATGATCTTGGAGATGATCTTATTGGTGAAGGTACACAGGCTGATGGGGCAGAAATCACGAAAGGTCTCAGGGTTATCTTTTTTGGAGATGAGGATCAGGTTGGCGGAGGATGTGGCTCTGGGGTAAGTCGCTCCGTGAAAGAATGCGATGACCGCTTCATGGATGTCCTTCTTGATAATGTCCCAGCATTCTCAAAAAAAGACCCCCGATAATCCGTCAGGTCCAGGCGCACTGTGGGCGTCTAGGGCCCATACCATGTCTTTAACCTCATGCTCGGACGGAAGGAGTTCCAGCTGTATGTTGTCGTCAATGAGGCGGGGGATCTCAGCCAGAAGGTTGTTCTCTGTGAACGCTTTCTTTGGTGAACAGCTGAGAGTAAAAATCAGCGGCAGCCACTTGGATATCCAGCTGGTTACTGATGATGTTACCAGAATCGTCGGTGATCTGGTATAGGGTCAGTTTCTGCTTGCGATAGTTGGCATAGGCGTGGAAGTAGGCCGTGTTTTTGTCCCCATCGTTGTCCCATTTCAGCCTCGCTTTCTGTTTCTAAAATTATGTTTCCACTTTCAGCCAGAATTTAAGAATGGCTCTGGTGAGGTTAAGGGCGGTCCTGGCTGTTGATGATCGATCCGTCGTGAAGAGCGCCTCTGCACGAGTTACGTCATCTTTAGCTATGCGAACCGCATGAAAAATATCCTCGTACGCCTGTTTACTCCAAGCTGCAAGGGCTTTCCTCGTCACCTTAAGCTTGCTGGCAACCCCGATCAGCGGGTCAACTTCGTCCGCGTGATTCCATGCTTCCGCAATGACGTTCTTGAATTGAGGGTGTTCGCTCCAGAAGTCGAGAAAACGGAAGTTCTTTTTAATCTGGTTGGAGGAGTTTTTTATTTCAACCAGCATGGGAGCGTGATCGGACTCGCTAGCGTTGAGATGAGAGAGTCTGGAGCTGATACCCATACCATGCCATAGGGTGTTTGTGAGAGCCCTATCAAGGCAGGAATATTACCGACGATCGCCTTCCTGCATGTTACACCTGGTGAACGCATTACCTGAGAACTGGAGCAAAGAGAGGTTGGCATTAAAAATGAAGTTGTTGAAGTCATGCATGGCCATGAGGGGAGGCGGGCGGCCACCAGACTTCTCCTCTCTACAAGTGATGGCATTAAAGTCCCCAATACAAAGCCAAGGGAGGTTAATGTAGTTGAAGTGGGTATCGAAGAGGTCGTTCCAAAGCTGTTTGCGTTTATTAATGTCATAACTGCCGTGAATTGCCGACAGAATGGTGCGCTTGGAAAGGTCGGGATGCTCAATCCAGCACGAGAGAACCTGCCTGAAATCCTGGATAACTCCGATCTGAACATCCGACGAGATGAGGATCCAAATGTCGTGGTTGCCTGCCACAGCATTGTGGAAACCTAATTGATGTTGGATGGATTTGATTTTCTTGGGGGGGATCTTGGGTTCGAGAATGATCAAAATGTCAATCTTGTGAAGTTTTTTGAGGACAGTAAGCCACCTCTTGGTGGGTTTATTTGCCTGACCTCGAACATTCCAGGAAAGGATGTTAAGCACTAATGCTGTTGTTGGAGGCATTTTTAATCCGCTTGGCTGTGGATCTTGTGCGTATAGTTGACGGCTCGGTGGCTACTATATTATCATTATTTTTGGGGTAGATGGGTGTCGTCGTGGCCAAGGACTTGTCACGGATTGGGTCCTCAACTTCGGTGGAGTGGGTGTCCTTTGTGGGTTCGAGCCTTTCTCCTGCGGAGTCCAGAATGGCCTCGTCGATGGGTATAATGAGGGTGTCTTCTATGCATCCTGATTGCTCTCCTGCTGACTGGAGGGGAAATCCTGCGGCCATGACCTATTGACCTCTTAGGACATGTTCTGGACCCAGGATCGCAAGAGCTTCATCTACGGTGATCACATCGCTCGGTAGATGGCTGACAAGGGACTCGGTAGGGACAGATATGAGGTCTTGGAAGGCTTCCGCGCCAGTATCCAAGGGGATATCCATCTCGGAGGTCGGTTCCTGGGGCTTGTGAGGGTCCTCAACGATGACAATTGCCTGCGAGGGCTCGGTGGCTTCCGTATCCAGGACCTTGAACTTATTGGAGAGGTGTAGGGATACAGAGGTGCTGTGAGCCGTATCTGTGCCAGGGGAGATAACCTTGACTGGCGTGCCTTCGTGGTCGTCGAACCTAACGTGGGTGTTTGGGAGCAGAAGCAGCGGGGGGGCTGCGGCTGTTTATTATTGCCGCCCTTACTTGGATCGTCTTTTCGGACGGTATTCCTCTTGAGCTCAGGGTGCAGACGAAAACAGTATTCTGCCAGGTGTCCTTGCAGATGGCAGTGTTTGCAAAAAATGATGTGTTTGTCGTAGACTATTCGCTGGGTGTGCATCTGGTTGCCCAGCTCAAGAAAGATGTGATTGGGGGGCTCATTGGTGAGGTCTAGTTCCACACATATCTAAGCATAGTGAGCTTTAGTGAGGTTGCTAGTTTCTTTTATTGTGGCCACGTAGGTCCCGAAAGAGTTGGCGATCCGTCTGAGGGCCACGGGGACGAAGCAGATAAGGGGAAGGTTTGGGAGGGTCACCCAGGCCGCAACCTTCGCTGAATCTTCTTTGGTGTTAAAGTCTGGAGACCACCTGATAATCTTCATAAGGTGGGAGTCCACCCTACCTGTGCCCTTGGACCACATGGTCTTGTGATCAATCTCGGAGGAAAGGTGCATCATGATATGCTTAGGGTCCAGGGGTGCGACCCTGTAATCCGCAGACAACCGCCAACTGATAATAACTTCCTTAACTCGATCAAGCTTCGGGCATCCGTTAGAAAATTTACGGATGAAAGTTTGAGGGAAGGATGTGGATAGAGAGGACAGTTCCTGAGCGGAAAAAGGTGACCTTGGGCACAGGGGATTCCGAGGGGTACACAACTTCCGGGAGCGGGACGTCGAGGAAAAGGCCACCCTTCTTGACTGCGCGGTCCAGACGCAACTTATCGGCATAGGAACGTAACGGGTCACCAGAGGAGGACGGGGAAGCCAAGGCACCACTGATGGGAGGGGACACAGACGGGGGCAGAGGGAGCTTAGCAACAACCAGCCTGGAAGCCGTTACCGAGCTCTGGCCACAGAAAGGTGGAATAGCGGGAAGAGAAGGGCGGCACACCTGGGGGGGAGGTGCTGCTGCATCTGGAGGGGGCGCAGACCGGGGGACATGCTCCCCCAGGAGGGGTCCAAGAGCAAGAAGGTCCGCCGGGAGCACGCGACCAGGAGCAGAGATCGGTCTCGTGAGAGGAGGGGGAACGCTCGCTACCCCGGGCCCCGGGAGCGATGAAGGGGCGCTGACGGGCGAGGGGAGAAAAGCGCCCGAGGGGCCAGCAAGCGACGACGAGGCCAAATAAGCCCCTGCTGCTGAAGGGGGTTCGGCGCCCGACGGAGCCGATACGGAGGAGGGAAGGGGCCATGTGCCTACGGCTGGAGGAGTAGGCCATGCGCCCACGGAGGGTGAAGCTGGCCATGCTCCCTCGGAGGAGGGGTAGGCCATGCGCCTACGGAGGGTGAAGACTGCCATGCGCCCACAATGGGAGAGGGCCATGCGCCTACGACCGATGGCTGGGGCAATGCGCCTCCCTCCAAGGAGAGGGGCCATGAGCCCGAAACAGGGGGGAATGCCATGCGCCCGGCGTTGCCGTCGGAGGCCATGCGCCAGCAGGCCAAGCGCTTGGCGAGGGAGCGGTCCAGGCGCTCAGGGACGAGGACCATGCACCCAAGTGGGTGGGGGGCCATGCGCCCACTGCTGAACCTCCCTCATGGAGCATAGGGCTCGAGGCGAGGCAAGCCAATGGAGATTCAAAATTCGAAAACGGGCGAAACGGTGGGCGAGAAAACTGTAAACCCGAGGGCCGGATGGAGGACGGGACACCCGTGCTGTGCCCCAACCCCGAGGGGGGCGGAGGGGTACGAGGTTGGTGACTCTGACGGGGGCTCCGGCGGTATCAGCGACCGGAGCGCCGTACGCGGCCACCAGGAAGGGAGAGACTGCCGGAGGATGGGTGATGACGGAGGGGGAGGCGAATGGGGATGGCGCAGCAGAAATGCCGGCGAAGGAGGGAGGGATGGGGAGGAGGACGGGCGACGGAGGAGGGATGGCGGTGGCGTGGATGGTGGGGGACGGCGAAGAGACCGACGGGGGGGGGGGGGAGATCTCGACGAAGGCGAGGAGATCTGAAGGGTGATCCATGGGCCGAGAGGGGGGGCGGAGGAGAGGAGGAAGGGGAAAGTCCGCTGGCCGTTGGCCGCCGGTTAGCGGCGAAGGGGAGGGTCCCGCGGGAGAGAGCTAAAGGGGAAGGAGTCCATCCTTCAAAAAAAAAATATATATATATATATAGCCAATGACCCCTAGCCTAGTTGTAGTGGTGAGGCATGCGGTCCGAGTGGTCAGGAGTTCGAATCCGGTGGGAGCGATACCAGAAACTAATTACCCTTTCTTTATATATATATATATATATATATATATATATATATATATATATATATATATATATATATATATATATATATATATATATATAAACCAAAATTGTTTATGAAAATGATATTACCAGAACATATAATCACTCAAGAATCCAGACTCAAGAGAACTAAATATCAGTTTCATGTAGGTAATAAGAAGCTTTTACAGATACATTTCTGCAGAGTAAAGTAGAAAGCAAACATGATTAAAAAAACTAAAAAGCAAAACCAAGCTATATATTAATAAACCATACCAACAAAGAGCAAGTACATACCGATCCTATTTAGTAATCTAATTGAAAGAATAAACTTCAGGTGACTCATGAAGATGTATCTGCAATCTAATTCATGGTTGTATCCTTACAGTTTATTCTATATAACATGAAGCAAGATGCAAAAAATTTGTCATTGTCTCATTAACCAACAGAACAAAAATGAATTAGGCTCGTGAATGTGAACCATTCGGCTTATGCATAAGTAATCCGACAACTGTGCAAACTTTTATCCCATATATGTTCCAATCTATTTGCAAACCTTTTCACAATCAACCACCCTCAACTTCACTACACATATACTATTTCTGATAATCCAACTACCTAATTTTACAATAAATTTGGTCAAGCATAGCTCTATTTTGAGGACAAAGAGATTGAATACCAACTAAAAAGGCACATCTTCTTTCATAAAATAGGACCGGCCCAGGGTAAGCCATATAAGACTTCGGACTTGAGCAACCTCATCTACTTATGACAACCCCTAGGCGCAGCGTGATCCCAATAGAGGTCAGGTCGTGGGTGACCTTCCAGGATCGACCCACAATAAGGATCAAGGGACAACCAAAACAAGCTCCGGATAGGACAACCCAACCCCTGGGTCAGTCTTGCATCAAACTAACATCAATCTTAGCAGATTGAGAGAAACCCTCAACTACTAAGTATTGCAATGTAAAGTATTTTCAAGGGAGAAATTGTAAGTCCTCCAGCAGCGCCCTATTCTCCACTCCAAAGATCCAACTAGAATGGTTGTACTCTGTTCAACCTTTTGTAACCTCTATGAAACCTATTGATCTGCACAAAAAAGAAGCCATGATACACTATACATGTATTGCACATGCAAATACAAAAAACTCTTAAAATGCTTGATCACTATCCCTTAAAAGAAAAACAACATGCTTTCTCTAAATCAATCATAAGTTAAGACTCAAAGAAACCAGCCATATTCATGCTTCAGTTTCCCAAAACCCAAGATGAGGCCTATACAATCTTACTCCAATTGGTAGCTCTCAATTATATGAAGAACAAGTATTATTTCTTACCAATTGGATAGACAGAAATTGGAATATGTAAAGAATGGTTCACTGAAAAATAGTCACAAGGAAGCCTAGGTTCAGGACTGTTATGTGGATTAGGTGTGATGCAGGGAAAATTGTAAAGCCATGTAATTATCAAAACACAAATATGCATCTGTAGTAGTGACAAGGATATGGTATCGGAACAATGACCTGTAAAAGAACAGATAACCTGTAAAGTTTGATGATTGACCTGGAAAAAAATAGATGGAAACACAAGTTTCACCAAAAATATCCATTCATCAACAAAAAAGTAGTGTAAATGTTTGATGACAAGAACCCGTGTCAGATCAGTACATTTTATAACTAAAAACCAGTTAAATTGCATGATAAGAGACTTGTATACATAGTGTATGACATTGATATGAAACAATATGGTTGAAGCACATAATAATTGGCACCGTTAAACACTACAAACCAGTTAAATTATATGTATCAGAACATTGAAATGAAAGTTGCATATCCAAATTGATAGTTCATTCAAATTTTGCAAGTTTCCACATTTACACTTCAAAGAGAAATAAGGAAAAATAAAATAAAGTATCAATTTCTATTCCAATTGTTAAAGAGCACTTGTTCTAGGTTATCCTTCCATGCACTCCAAGCATTTGAGCTCTCGACAAACCTAATCCTCTCCCCCTCCAACCGTTCTGGTACATCAACTTCCTCTTCTTCCTCTTCTTATGGGTCAACAACCATATGTTGTCGGATGTGGTTATGTAGAAGACAACAAGCAATGATCATCCTATATTAAGTCTTGACAAGATAATATGATTTTCTTCTAAGGGTCGTCATCTTCCATTCAACATACCAAATGTTCTCTCTAACACATTCCTAGCATGAGAGTGTCTCATTTTGAAGTATTCTCGAGGCATTTCAGGCAAATGATCTATCCCCCATGACTTCAAGTGATACCTCTCACCTCTATAAGGTGTCAATTAGAATCCTTCACTGTTGCTATACCCAGCATCACAAAAATATTAATAACCAACGATGAAATTAAAAAAGTAAGAGTGCCAAAATTATGGAAGTTCCTCATCAACCAACCTATTTTTACAAGAAATTTACCTTGAAGGACCACCAACTTATTTCTCTTAGAAATAGCATCCCTGAGAACCCTATAATCAGTTGTACAACCCTCTAATCCAGGTAGTAAGTAAATAAATTGCATGTCTGGAGAGCAAACTCCCAAGACATTTGTGGCAATTTTTTTTTCTTGTTCAGTGTAGTGCCTATCCCGCTCCGCAACGGCACTAGATAAACAGATAAATCAGATTTTTGGCTCTGGAACAGAAGACGATTGATCTGGGTGAATGATCGAAGACTCATTTTCTGATTCTTTTACACCTAATAAGAATATGTTTTTTTAGTGAATGCATTGGTTAATAACAAGTTGATAATCATTGAGAATGTTAGTAAATCGAATAAGTATGCTTGTAAGAGAATGTACATGTTGCCATGCAAAACAAGATAAGATGATGCCATGCTAAAGATAGAATGTTGTTTCATTTAATAAGCCTTGTCGTGTTTAATAAGAAGAGAATATGCAATGCCCCTCAACTGTATGCCATCGGTAATAGAAATATATGTTTAATGATACCAAGATGTTAGTATGCTGTGTAAGTAGATATGTTTACTATGTTCCTTATCGTCTGCTGGAATGATTGAATCGTATGGGATGATCGAATTGTACAGAATGATCAAATCGTGTAGAAAGCACTTGTTGCTTGAAAGAATGTATATGGAACAGAGAATAAATAGAAATATATGCTTGTCAATAAACTATAGCATCGTAGGTATTTTATATGATAGATTGCATTCATGAATAGGTCTGGACAACTTGTGCACAAGGTATAGTATCTCAACCGGTCCCTAGGGCACTAGGAACCGCTCGTCCATGGAGGGATTGGACACCCGGAGGTAAAAGAGACCTCGCGATTAGGGGGTGTTGTGTCTATTAGTGAGATGGGCTAGAATGTTCCAACTGCTAATCATGGGGAATGACCTATGGACCGTCATATAGATAGGTGTCGATTAGTGAAGAGCTGAACTTTGAGCTGCATCTGCTAGTAAGTGTGTATATCAGTGCAGAGCTAAATCTTGAGTTACAGATGTTGGTGTATGCATGTATTGGTGTAGAGCTGAGCCTTGAGTCACAGTTGCTAATTGATGAGCATGCATCGATAAAAGATTGTTTTTAGCCTAACCATACAGAGACAAACATGGAAAACATTGTATATTGAGTTTAAATAAGTACACATTCAGTTTATCCCAATCCTTGCCTTGTACAGGGATGGCATTGACGGCTTTGGGTAAGAATCCCCAAACGGTGACGTCCGTTTATGGTTTTTATGTTTTCTTATATGATCTGCTCCTATGAAATATGTTCACATAAAAAGACTGTTCTGAGAAATGATATAGAATTGAACTACTGATATGCTGCTAATAGTCACATAAAGAAAGAATGAGTAATGTATGATGCTATAGTCCCTAATGAAGTGATTATGACCCACGAGACACGTTATGCACATTATATCGATGAACTACTGTCGTACATGGAGATTGACCTGTTATTTGGCTTGAATGAAAGAAATAAACTGGGGATTTTCGAAAGTGTTTTCAAAAGAAGTAATCTGACTTCGTACTTCATGAAATAAAAGTAAGTAAAAGTAGCAAGATCAATATCACCAAAACGTTTTATCACTAAATGAACTAGTGATTGTTTCATACGATGTAGCCTATGTTCACATCACTAGTACATTTAATATACTAACCCCCCACCAGCTTGCTTGTAGGTGAAAGGTGGACAAAATGAATGATCCAAAGCGATAGCCCGAGCCTCATCCTCATGAGCCAGAAATCAGAAGAGATGCAAAGAGATGGGTTTTCTGTACAATTGATGGTCATCTGTTAAAGGGTTGGTTTTGTATATAAATGGATGTAATATATGGAATGGTATCATTGTAATCCTTTAAGTTTCTGAGAGATTGTAAGCCAAGTATGACATGTATCAAAGAGACAATGAGAGCCTTATAAACTGTTTCAAGGATAACAAT
The DNA here is from genome assembly GCA_029216955.1 of Iris pallida. Classification (NCBI taxonomy): domain Eukaryota; kingdom Viridiplantae; phylum Streptophyta; class Magnoliopsida; order Asparagales; family Iridaceae; genus Iris; species Iris pallida. The sequence goes on from JANAVB010034417.1 coordinate 77,545,880, forward strand.
AAAGAGAATATGTTTCTGTTACCATTGTGTTCAATTATATTTTCTACTAAATTGTCCCTGTTGCTTCAATTTTTGCAATTATATTCCGCTTCGTTATTGTTTATCTTGTCTATTTTGTCATTGTACAGGTCTTAGCCTTGTGCAAGCATGACTTTGTCTTGCACAATATCATGCCCAAGCGAGGACGAATGGTTTCGCAGCGATCAAAGCGAGGACGAACGATCCGGCGGGATCGGGGCGAGACATAGTTGTTTCAGAGCAACATGATCCTCTGGCCAATTGTTGATTCATTACAATTCTAATATGTCTCTTTGAATCAAAATTCCATTGCCTACTTGATATCGTTGATGAGATGAACGTTCCATATAATAAGTCCGTAAATATTTTTATGACGCCGACATATGTTTTGTTGATTGGTTGATTGAGATTAAGATGTGTTATCGAACGTGAGTTTTGTTATGATCTGGACCATAATTTTATGGATTGATGATGGCGAAGGATGAGGACTATCACTGCTATGGATATCGTAAGTTTCTCTTTAAGTTTTAAGGACAAAAGTTTTTTTCGGTGGGTAATTATGTAGGGCCCCGCTTTGCTAAGGCACTAGATAGACAGAGAGATCAAATTGCTGGCTCTGGAACAGAAGACGATTGATCTGGGTGAGCGGAATGAAGACTCATATTCTGATTCTTTCACGCCTAATAAGAATCTATGTTTTTGAATGAATGCTTTGGTTAATAACAAGTTGATAATCGTTGAGAATGTTAGTACATTGAATCAGTATGCATGTAAGAGAATGTACATGCTGCCATGCTAAACAAGATAAGATGATGCCATGCTAAAGTTAGAATGTTGTTTCATTTTATAAATCTTGTCATACTTAATAAGAAGAGAATATTCACTGCCCCTCAACTGTATGCCGTAGATAATAGAAATATATGTTTAATAATACCAACATGTTACTATACTGCATAAGTAGATATGTTCACTATGTTCCCTATCGTCTGTTGGAATGATTGAATCGTATAGGATAATCAAATCGTACAGGATGACCGAATCGTATAGAAAGAACTTGTTGCTTGAAAGAACGGATATAGAACAAAGAATAAATATGGAAATATATGCTTATCAATAAACTGTAGCATCGTAGATATTTTATCTGATAGATTGCATTCATACATAGGTTTGGGCAACTTGTGCACAAGGTATAGTATCTCGACCAGTTTCTGGGGCACTGGAAACTGTTCATCCATAGAGGGATTGGGCACCCTGAGGTAAAAAAGACCTCGCGATTAGGGGGGTATCGTGTTTATTAGTGAGATGGGCTAGAATGTCCCAACTACTAATCATGGAGAATAACTTGTGGACCGTCATATAGATAGGTATCGATTAGGGAAGAGCTGAACCCTAAGCCACAGCTGCTAGTATGTGTGTATATCAATGCGGAGTTGAACCTTGAGTCACAGATGTTGGTGTATACATTGGTGCAGAGCTGAACCTTGAGTCATAGCTGGTAATCGATGAGCATGCATCGATAGAAGATTTTTCAGCCTAACCATACAGAGACGGACAGGAAAAATATTGTATATTGAGTTTAAATAAGTACACATTCAGTTTATCCTAATCCTTGTCTTGTACAGGGATGGAATCGACGGCTTTGGGTAAGAATCACCAAACGGTGATGTCCGTTTATGGTTTTTATATTTTCTTATATGATCTGCTCCCATGAAATCTGTTCATATAAAAATATTGTTTTGAGATATGATATAGAACTGAACTACTGAAATGTTGCTAATCGTCACATAGAGAAAGAATCAATCATGTATGATATGTCCTGCTATAGTCCCTAATGAAATGATTATGGCCCAACAGACACGTTGCACACATTATATCGATGAACTGTTGTCGAACATGGAGATTGACCCGTTAGTTGGCTTGAATGAAAGAAATGAACTATGCCTTTTTGAAAGTGTTTTCAAAAGAAGTTATCTGACTTTGTACTGCATGAAATAAACGTAGGTAAAATTAGCAAGATCAATATCACCAAAATGTTTTATCACTAAAATTAGTAATCGTTTCAGACGATGTAAGCTATGTTCAGATCACCAGTACGTTTAATGTGCTGACCCACCACCAGCTTTCCTGCAGGTGCAAGGTGGACGAAATGATGATCCGAAGCGATAGCCCGAACCTCATTCTCAGGAGCCAAAACTCAAAAGAGATGCAAAGAGATGGGTTTTCTGTACAATTGATGTTTATCTGTTAAAGAGTTGGTTTTGTATATAAAATGATGTAATGTATGGAACGGGAACATTGTAATTTGTAATGTTTCTGAGAGATTGTAAGCCAAGTATGACATGTATTAGATAGACAATGAGATGTTTATAATATGTTTCAAGGATATCAATAAAGAAAATATGTTTCTATTACCATTGTGTTTAAATATATTTTCAGCTAAATTGTTCGATGTCACTTCAATTTCTGTAATTATGTTCTACTGCGTTATTGTTTATCTTGTCTATTTTGTCATTGTACAGGTCTTTGCCTTGTGGAAGCACAACTTAGGCTTGCACGACATAACACCCAAACGAGGACGAACGGTTACACAGCGATCAAAGCGAGGACGAACGATCATGTGGGATCAGGGCGTGACATTCGGTATCATGGTTTATCACCTTTTAGCATGTTGACCTTGACGTAAGTCTCATCAAGAGCGTCATGACAATTCTTAACCATTTAAACAACTAGTCAGTTACTTGCGACAAATATAAGAAAAATCAAAATAAAGAAATTATAAGTGTACAATTGCATTACCTTGAATTATTTTCAATGACCATCCGTGCTATTTTTAGGGATTGACTCTAGTTGCTTTAACAAAAGTGTTTGACATCTTAACAAAAAAAGGAACAATATGTTAAGAACCCTGCTTACAGTCGCTCCCGGCCTTATGAGTTGTCTATGAATTATTCTACTCTTAATATCATGTGCCAATATATGCAAGAAGTTAACTAATTGTTCTTCCACTGACATGTTTTTAGTTGGATCTAGTCTACTGGTCTCCCTAAGCATATGACTTAAATTGTGGGAAGTCCCTCGATCCACACAGATCTTCTCAATGCACAATCGATCATTTTCAAAAAGTATATCGATCATTTTCAAAAACTATTTCATCTAACTTGACATGCCTCACTATATGTCTATGGTAAGGATCCTCCCATTTTCTCTTTCTTTTAGCTTTTAACTCTAAAATTATAATAACGAACATCATAGTTATCAATAACAACATCTGATCCAGCATATCCAATTGCACTAACAAAAAGTTGAGTACCCTCCTATCTTTTGTCAAAGGAAGTGTGTCCATTTTCTGATATTGAAAATAACCAACGCATCAATAACATATAGTTTATCATATATATATATATATATATATATATATATATATATATATATATATATATATATATAGCCCAATAACTACTGGCCCAAGTGGCTACTGTAGCCCAATGACCACTGGCCCAAGTGGTTACTGTGGAGGCATGTGGCCCTTGTGGGAGGAGTTCGAATCCCAATGGGAGTAATATATGGTAATTAGTTTCTGGAATTGCTTCCACTAGGTTTCAAGCTCCGCCCATAAGGGCCACATGCCTCCACACTAACCACTTGAGCCAGCGGTCATTATATATATATATATATATATATATATATATATATATATATATATATATATATATATATATATATATATATAAAGATGTTGGAGCTTCTTGAGCTCTGCTGCGGTCCCCCGCATCGGACTCCCTTCTGCGACGTTCCCCCCTCTCCCTCCCTCTCCCTCCGGCGTCGGTCTCCCTTCTCCGATGTTCCCCTCCTCCCATTCCATGTCGCGGCCCCCTCCGCAGAGAGTTGCACCCTGGCCGCCAGAGCTGCTGGCCTTGCTGGGGCTGCCGCCCGACCACCCCCCGTTCATCTCCCCTCTCTCTTTCCCCTCCCTCTACCCCCTTCCTCCGCCGCCCTCCAGCCAGTTTAGCCTGGTCCCTCCTCCCCCTCTCCCTCTAGGTCGCCCCCCTCCTCCCTTGTCCAGTCCCGGACCGGCCTCCCCGTCTCTGGCCCTGGCCTAGCGACCATCTCCGCTCCTCTGCAGGCAGTTGGTGCGTTGCTCTATGCGTCAGCCCCCCTCGGGGTCCGTGCCTACTGTCACCTCGGGCCCCTCCATGGCTCTCCTTCTGAGGCCAGCTTCTGACTTTATTTCAAATTCTTCTTCATTGTTCCCGGGCTCTCCTGTGCCATCAGTATTTTCCTCTGCCTGGCGCACATACCCCCCGGTCCAGCTGGATAGCGCAACCTCTGGTTGGCTCTTCCCTGGCGCCTCCTACCACGCGCACCCTATGGTTGGCGTGATCCTCCCACTCCACCCGGGTGGCACCTTCCCGTGTGTCCAGCCCCAACCTGCTGTTGGCGCACTCGGTGGTGCACCCGGCCTCGCGCCCCCTGCGGGTGGCGCACCCTCCTCGATTCGTGATGCGAGCGGGTTTGTGTTGAGCTCGACTGTCGCCCTTCCTGTTGTGGGGGATAGCCCACCTGGTGGCTGCCAACGGCCTCGGCCCGGTCTTCTCACTCTCTTCAGCCGAGCATCTCTCCTAGGTAACATTTTTCTGACGACTTTTGGCCCTGTCGCCACTTTTGTCGGACGCTTCGCTCCCTGGCGTGCATCTTCTGTCTCAGGCTCCTACTGCCCTGGGACAACCCGCTTTTCTGCCCAGCTCGGACGAGATCCCCCCCGGCTTGATCGCGTCCCCCGTGGCCGTGCACCACCCCCTTCCCTCGGCTGTCTCCGGCGTACCTCAGTCGGGTGCCGCTATCGACGCCCTTTGCCCCGCTCATCGTGGCCTTGGGCGCCCTCCATCTCCCCCTCTCTTTCTGATTTAGCGTTCCCTATGCTGATCGGTGGCAGGGAGACCGCCCCTCCTGGGGTCCCCCTACACCGTCGTCGCGCTTCCCCACTACGCAGTCTTACGCGCACAAGCTCTGTCCCGACCTCGCTTCTCAGCACTTCGTGCCTATCCCCGATATTGAGCTGCCCGACATTGAAATCCCCACCTCGTCAGATTCTCAAGACATCTTGGTGCCTTTTTCCCTCGATGACATCTCCTCTCTATCAGCTACTTTTCCGCAACACCTTTGTTCTGAAATTTTCTACTGGATGCTCAAAGATTTTACGGGTTTAGGAGGTAATCGCCAGCTGGGGCATCTCCTCGGGGTATGGAGTGGCGCCCATGGACCCCAAACACATCTTCCTTCACCTCTCTTTCGAATCCGACTATAGACTGGTTTGGATCAAAGGAACATGCAGGATTGACAATCACCTCATGAAAATCCTTAAATGGTCTCCAGACTTCAACACATCAATAGACTCAGCAATTGTCTCTGCTTGGGTCACCTTCCTAAATCTCCCCCTCATCGGCCACGCTCCAGCTGCCATGAAGCGGATAGCCAACTCCTTTGGATCGTATGTGGCCATGGCGGAGGAAACCAGAAACCTCTCGAAAGGGAATTATGCCAAAGTTTGCATGGAACTAGACTTATCTAAGGACCTCCCCAATCAAATTCAAATCTTCCTTGGGAACATGACCCATATACCCAGAGGATAATTTACAACAACAGCATCGTCTTTTGCAAATACTGCCACATCATAGGCCACTCCATCGAATACTGCTTTTGTGCCCATCCGGAGCTAAAGAAGAAGAACACCCAAAAAATGGCCTCGTCCAAACCGTCCAAAACAAATCACCATTCCCCTATCCTACCTCTTTCGAACTCACATACTCGGTTTGATACTAGCCCCGAAAACCCCCGATCAAGCACAAACCTCTCAAGATAGAACCATTATCCTCTACAAACCGCAAGATATCAATCTTTCCAACAAATTCGACATCCTCGCATCGGAACTCCCAGCAACCCATCAGGATTTCTCCTTCCAAGAATGGGACCACTGCTCGAAAGTTGATTCAGAATAGGACGGAAGACTCGGTAAGGAAACCAACCCGGACACCCTTCCTCAGGAGGAGGACCCAACCATCGAAACACTGCTCAATAAGCTTCCCTCCATCCGTACATGCTGACCAACATTGGGCAAGCACCGGTAGCTAGGTTGAAACAAGCCGCGAATGCCGGTTTCACCAGTCCGTCCAGTTACTTTGGGGCTTTGGCTGAAATTGTCGGTGAAGAGCACTTGCACCCCAATGAGGATACCACCGCCAACAACAGGCACACCGAAAAGGAAGCCTCAACTTCCAAAAAATCTACCATAATTAGCTCTAAAGAGGTTACGGCCAGGATCACCTGATCGGCCGCTAGACTCACCAAACCCTCCCACTCCAACAATCTTAATGTTTAACATCCTTTTCTGGAATGTTAGGGGCCTCGCAAACAAACCCCCACCTTGAGAAGACTTAAAAGTCTCAAAAAGATTCATAGAATCGACATTCTTATTATCATCGAACCTAAAACCCCTCAAAAGAGAATCAGGTCCATCCAGCTGCAGCTAGGTTTCTCCTCCGCCATCGCTGTCAGTCATGATATTTGGATATACCATTCGAAAGATGTGAAGATCGACATAATCCTGGATGCTAGACAGGCGCTCTCGTGCTAGGTGGAACATCCGATGCTCCAACACCGGTCCCTCCTTTCTGACGTCTGTGGGAGCTGCGACATTATTGAACGGAAACAGCTTTTGGAAACTTTGAACGACACTCAACACAATCAATCCAACCTTCCTTGGCTCTGTGTGGGTGACTTCAACGTTGTTGTTAGTAGAGAGGAGAAGTTGGGTGGCCGGCCTTCCCCCTTCTAGCTATGTGAGACTTCAATAACTTCATTTTCAACTCCCACCTTTCCCCCTTCAGTTCTCCGGCAACGCATTCATGTGGTGTAACATGCAGGAAGGTAATCGAAGACAATTCTTCCATCTCAATCGAGCCCTCGTCAATCCGCTGTGGTTAGACATGATGATCATCTCCAATCTTACTCACTTAAACGCGATTGAGTCCGACCACTCCCCTCTCCTCATCGAGATCAGCAAAAATCTAAATCAAATCAAAAAGAGCTTCCGCTTCCTCGACCTCTGGAGCTACCATCCCCAGTTCCGTAATACTGTGGCTACCTTCTGGAGCATCACTGACGTCCTAGACCCCGTAGTTCGCGTCGTCGCTAAACTCAAAGCTACCAGAAAGGCGCTCTCTCTTTGGAGCAATGAAGCGTTTGGCGACATCTTCCAAGCAGTCCGCGATGCTGAGGACGACGTCACCCGTACGGAGATTTTGTTCACTCGTGACAGATCGCCCGCGGCCCGTGCCTCCCTTAACCTCACTAGAGCGTTATTGAAGTTTCGGATTAAAGTGGAGACAAAATTCTGAAAATAAAAAGCCAGGCTAACCTGGGACATTGAAGGCGACAAGAACACCAGCTACTTCCACTCGTGCGTTAAGGGACACAGACAACAACTCAACCTCCACCAAATCACTAAGGAGAGCGGTCGCATTCTCAAAGAGCCAAAGGACATCCACCTGGCCATGACTGATTTCTATTCCAAGTTGTTCACCAAAGACAACATTGTTAAGGATGTAGAATTTCTTGCAGTAATCCCTAACCTTATCGAGGAGAGAGACAACATCCAACTTAATCTCCAGCCCTCGGAAGCAGAAGTTAAATATGCGGTTTGGGCGTTGAACGAACATAGTGCCCCCGGACCGGATATTTTTACTGGCATTTTCTTCAAATTTTGCTGGGACATCATCAAGTCTGACATCCACGAAGCGGTAATTGCTTTCTTTCAAGGAGCCAGGTACCCCAGATCGATCTCCTGCACCAACCCCATCCTCATCCCTAAGAAGGACAACCTGGAGTCTTTCACAGATTTTTGTCCCATAAGCCTGTGCACCTTCACCAACAAGATTATCTCCAAAATTATCTCAAACCGCATGACTGGCATCCTCCCTAAGATAATCTCTGAGGAGCAAAGCAGCTTTGTGCAAGGCCGCAACATTTTAGACAACATTTTGCTCGCTCAGGAGATGATCACCTGCATAAAATTTTCTGCTATGGGAGGAAACATCGCCATCAAACTGGACATGGAAAGGCTTACGACAGGCTTGACTGGCAATTCATGATATGGGTATTCAGGGCCTTCGGTTTCTCGGAGACTTGGATTAACATTGTGTGGAGGTCGATCGCGACTCCTAGTTCTCCACCGTGATAAATGGCCAGGCGGATGGTTTCTTTAAATCCAGTAGAGGAGTCAGGCAAGGTGATCCTCTCTCCTCTACCATCTTCATCATTGCCGCTGAAGCTCTCAGCAGAAATCTGAATAACATGGTTGGTACACACCAACTCCAGCATTACCACACCTCCAGTTGATGCCCGATCATCACTCATCTTGCCTACGCCGACGACATCGTGATCTTCTCTGTCGGCGATACTGGTAGCGTCGAGGCGGTCAACTCCACGTTACAGAGATACACCAGATGCTCTGGGCAACGTAAAAACCCTAACAAGAGTGTTATTTACGTCCATCATTCAACAAATAGAAAGCACTCCTTCACTCTCATTGATATCACTTCTTTCTTTGTCGCGTACCCCTTTTTTAATTATTTAGGCTGCCCCCTGGTGTACGACAGATCTAATGCGGGCATTTTTGAAGGGCTAGTGGACAAAATTAGAAAAAAGATTGAAGGATGGCATAACGCAATTCTATCTCTAGGGGAAAAGATGATTCTGATTCAGCATGTGCTTTCCTCCATCCCTATTTACACCCTTGCGGCCTGATCTCCTCCGAAGAAGGTTCTCACTACCATTGAAAATATGTTCATCGACTTCTTTTGGGGGCACAGGGATGGGAAGGACAAACATCACTAGGCCAGCTGGGACACTATGGCCAAGCCCACGGGTATGGGAGGGCTCGGTTTCTGCAGGTCAGCTCAGATCGTAGACGCTTGCTCGAAGAAGATATGGTGGAAACTCCAAGTGAATCAATCTTTATGGACTCGATTCATGAAAGCCAGATATTTCAAGCACACTCACCCGGCTGCCGCCACAACGAATAGAAAATCATCCGTCACGTGGCGACGTATGCTGAATGGTCGTCGTCTCGCCGAGCCTTTCATTCGTCTTCGGTTTGGGGCAGGAGAGTCATCTCTATTCCACGAGAATTGGCTCGGAGATCACCTTCTTCTCCGACGTCCGGCAGCTCCCCCAATAGCGTTATCAGATATCTCAGCACCAGCGTGGGTGCGTAGGATTGGGAGAAGGCTCGAGCCAGGATCGGGGATGATGATGCAGAAAGTCTCGTTGCTTCGGGCATGGAAATCGGCCCAACCCCTGATTCTTTGAGGTGGTCCCTATCGACCCACGGCTCTTTCTCCTTAGCTTTTGTGAGAAACACGGTACGATGCATTGATGGTCAGCGCCACGTTACCAGACCCTTCTGGCAGAGATGTATTCCCAAAAAATGGTCCTTCCTAATCTGGAGAGCACGGCACTTGAAGCTTCCCATGGATGACGCTTTCATCACCATCGGGTTCAGCCTAGCATCATCTTGTCACTGTTGCATGGAGCGTAGTTCTGAAAATGCGGAACACATCCTTAAATATGGGGACATGGCTACGCTCATTTGGAACGTCTTCTCTCACAAGTGCAACCAGAGTCGGGCGGGTTGGGGCTTCAATGATCTCCTGTCGTCCTGGAGTTTGGCCTCTCATAAATACCAGATCGTTGCAGCCACCATCATATGGGTGATTTGGAAGAACCGCAATAAATTCAGATATGAAGGCTACCAATATTCTCCAAATCAACTAATCAGAGAGGTGCACAGGCAGATCAGCAAAATCAGCAAACACTGCAAGCACACCCGGCCAGACTTCTGGCACTCAGTCTTGAATTAGACCATCAACATCGATTTTGGTTGGTCGAGATTCGGTTGGGTCCTCCTCCCCGCTTCTTTATTTTTTTTCCTTTTTGGCCATTGTTTTGGCTTATTACATTGTAAAGATTCGTCATTTTGCGCCTTTATATGAATATATTCCCAGGTTTTGGTTTAAAATTTTATATATATATATATATATATATATGATTTAGCAACATAGCTTGGAATGAGATTGATGTTTGTTTATGTACCCATGTACGTATTGTGCAACATAGACGACTACATGTTGTATCTCTTCCTGCCACATATATCATGGTAAAGATTATCCCCTTACTACTTGTTGTAGAGATTATCTATATGAAACTACTTGACGCCATTAATGAGCAAGGATTTACTATTTTCTAATTTGGTTAGCTACTTACTACATGCAATTTATTTGACATCAGTACCACTATCGCACTAGAACTAATATTACTCGTCTTCAACAAAATGTGGAAGTTGCAACTAAAATCGTAGGTTCATGTTGGAGGAATCCTATATCTAGAAGAATGTCTAGTTGCCATATCCTAACAAAGATGCGATACTCTATATACAAACAAATATATATATGATTTCTATAATTACTTCTCCAAAATCCCTCTCCCAAATCCCTAAAGAAATCCCCAAATCTCAAATCAAATCAAAATAACCAAATCCCTAAAAAAATAATTTTCAAATTTCTGTGCAAAGCTGATGGAATAACCAAATCCCTAAATAAAATAATTTCCAAATTTATGTCCAAAGATGATGGAAATCCCTAAAAAAAATCCCAAATCTCATATCAATACCTAATCACCAAATCCCTAAAATAATTTTTAAATTTTAACCAAAATATATGATTTAGCAAGCAACCAAAACAACATCATATAAAAATTAACAAAAGATTGACCCCAAAAAAAACCAAAAAAATAGAATAATTGAAAATCCATACTTATGAGAGCTGACTGCGAGAGTGAGAGAGAGAGAGAGAGAGTCAATAGTAAGTATATGAGAGAGATCCGAGAGTGTAACACAGATAGCGCCGCCTCTCTCTCTCTCTATAAAGAATGGATAAGAAGAGAAAAGGAGAGAGAGAAAGTATCAGGATTTTAAAACATATTTAGTGGCAAATGCGGTAAATATATGTAAAAACATTCGGTTAATTTTATTCTCGGGTAAAAAATAACCACCTATTTGCTAGAGAATAGATTTTTTATGCTTTATGGGTAAACAATTTACGCGGCATCCTTAATTTACAGGAATAAATTTAAATAGGGCAAACCAAACACGACAATTTCTTTTCCCATTCCAAATTTTTTTGGGCATAAATTTTTTTTCTTCTACTAAACACGCCCTATATCTTTTCCTTCTAACACTATGGGTATACAGCCATAGAGAAAGTAATATCCAATAAAAATTTGCCCAAAAAATGTTAAAACACTAAAAATGTCTAATTGCCATCCCCCCCAAAAAAAAAACATAAATATGCTTTTTTTTAAACATAAATTGCATTTAAAATATCTTTTTGTTATCCTATTAAAAAAATGGTACGGGACATACTTCTCTTGACACACCCCATAGACATACTGATGTGACATTTTATTATTAGATGTCAAGAAAAGTCTTAAAAGAAAGGTAATAATTGACATCCAACAATACAAGGTAAATTCTATAGGTACTCCCAAATTTGCTTCTGGGCTCCTAACATCAGGACAACCCAGCTTGGTGGGACTTTTATTAAGCACATTCCCAATTTTACTTTGGGCTGCCTACCCCTCCTCCCAAAAAAACCCTCATCCAACACTTCATTTAGCCATTTTCTCTCTCTCTCTCTCTCTCTCTCTCTCTCTCTCTCTCTCTCTCTCTCTCTCTCTCTCTCTCTCTCTCTCTCTCTCTCTTCTACATTCTTAAACCCTAAATTCTAATTCCCTTATACATTATTCCAATTCCAAATTCCTAAACCCTAAATCCCTTCTCCATTCCTCCAATTCAAAGCAATGGCACCCAAACCCAACCCTTCATCACAATCTAGGTATATATCCAACCCTTCTCCATTCCTTTAGGGTTTTGAAATATTTTGTTATATTTTCGTTTTAATTTTATTGAATCTTTGGTAATGCTCAAAATAGTTAGATAAAATAGGTTAGAACTAATTTACGGTTTATATATCTTTCTTTCGAACCCAAGAAATCCATTCTATGCATCGTAGAATCACTGATTTAGCCTACAGTCGGCCATGAACACGACAAAACCTACAGTCCTGGACTATACGTAGGACGCAGGAAAACCCACAGTCCTATATATAGCATAGGACTATTGAGATATCTTGCAGTCCTGTCTATACTACAGCATTGTAGAATTTTCTGACAGTCCTTACACTCATACATGTTTATCCCTCTATCCTAAATTATTATTTTCCAGTCTTGCAGTCGCTAGCAAAAGAAAACGACCCACCGCGTCAGTGCACAAGGAACGCAATGTGGCCCATCTGGTTGAGAGATCGATCAGAATCGTCGAGCCCAAGCCACAGAGACAAGTAACTGCATCGGCTCGCCAGTCTCGGACGAAGACGTAGGCTTTCCAGTCTCGGTCGAAGGAAGCAGCTCCTATTAGTTCTCTGTCTTCTTTCTCTTCCAATGAAGACGAGCCTACTGGCCAAACCCAAGTGGCAGATGATAGTTCCGGGCCTTCTCAGTATCCGAAAAGTCCAATCCTAGTTCGTCCAGAAGGTTGCTCAATATTGTTGTTATATGACAACCACATTGCATTTCAAATATGGAAGGACCTAGTATGTATATACGCTACGAAACAGATTTTGGAATCGATACTTTGGCACCCATATCGGGATTTTTGAGGGAGTAGTTGCCCGATGCAACCAATAGCTTTATTTCATGGTATGATACCTTGCTATGATATCAAGGAGCCTTACATGCCTGACAGAGTCCTTCGTTAATTTGGCTTCGTAAAAAGGGTACCGAAGCGCACATTGAAGTTAGTAAGTGCTCCAGGAGGGACGAAACCCTTGAATTATATCCCGACCCAATTCGACAGGATCACAGACTTCTTCTCTGAGTGGCAACGACATATGTTTGGGAAATCTGAAAGACAACCAGTGGTTGAGATGTCGGACTGGAGCAACGACTACATGGTGTACTATGCTGGTGTTGGGCATACTATGTTGTTGGACTTTCACATGCCAAGGCCCGATATTGGGGAAGCCCTGAAACCTCTTTCTGCCAAAAATATCCTCTATGCTGCACTGCTGATGATGGTGAGGACCAAATTTGTAGACTTGAAAGATTTCCAACTTTTTGACATTCATAACTTATTTTATGTCGTGTCATTTGTAGGCTAAAAAAGTGAAGGGGTTGGCAAAAAGTCTCCGTCGACGCAAGGGTGAAATCTATATTGAAATCTGCAACGAGATGGAGAGCATCGACAACTCTCTAGATTTTCCCTTCATGGAAATTAGAGAGCAGTGTACGAAGGCCCGGCATGATAATTAATGTTTTTTTTTTACTTTGTTTGGATATTTTGGGAGTGTATGTGATACTATGTTCTTGGATATGTGGACATGTGATTTTATGTTTTTTTATATGTGGACATGTGATTTTATGAAAAGTGGTTGACATTGGTTCTAAATTCTTATAGTCGTATCATTTTATGTGATTAAGTTACTTGGTATCCTAGTATCCTAAGTGTATCATTTGGTATCAGAGTATCAGCGTTTTTTTCATAAAGTAGGACTGACAACTATTTGACAGTCCTAAACAAAACTCTCTGTTTGCAAAGATTTCGTATAAAATTGTTTAGGACTGTCAAAGAAGTTGCCAGTCATATAGTAAAGTAGGACTGCCAACTAGCTGACAGTCCTAAACGAAACTCTCTGTTTATAGAGATTTTGTATAAAATTGTTTATGACTGCCAACTTAGTTGACAGTCCTAAAGTAAAGTTGTAGTCCTACATAAAGCTAGGACTGCCAACTAGCTGACAGTCCTAAACAAAACTTTCTGTTTGGAGAGATTTTGTATAAAGTTATTTAGAACTGCTAACTTAGTTGACAGTCCTAAAGTAAAGTAGGACTGCCAACAAAGTTAGCAGTCCTAAACAAAACTCTCTGTTTGGAGAGTTTGTATAAAATTGTTCAGGTCTGCCAACTTAGTTGACAGTCCTGAAGTAAAGTAGGACTGCCAACAAAGTTGACAGTCCTACATAAGCTAGGACTGCCAACTAGCTGATAGTCCTAAACAAAACTCTCTATTTAGACAGATTTTGTATAAAATTGTTTAGGACTGTCAACGAAGTTGGCAGTCCTAACTTTATTTTGGATTGTCAACTTTTTTGCAGTCCTACTTTATGCAGAAAACACTGATACTTAGGATACCAACTGATATCAAGGATACAAAACACATATTGCACTACATGAACACAAGTAATTATCATCAAATTTCCAATATACAAATGATACCAACTGATACGTAAGATAATACAAAAGTTTAAAATTTTGACATGGATATTGATATACAAAAGTTCAACAATATACAAAATGATACCAACTGATACATAAGATAATACAAAAGTTCAACAATATCCAAAACTATATTCTTTTCTCATCCAACTTCTCGGCACCAATGTAATACTTCTTCGCTTGATTCAAAGCAAATATTGGTCGAGAATAAATTGCCTACAACAATGGCAATTGAAGGAGGTACCACAATCTCGGAAGATGATAACCACTCAAATAGAAATTAAAGTTAATAAAACTAAACGAAATTGAATGCGAAAAGTACTACAGGAAAACTGACAGTCCAAAATAACTAGGACTGCAGGATTGTGAAAGTCCTTTATTTTTTAAGACTGTCACTTTTCATGACAGTCCTGTTTACAAAATGAACTGTCACTTTTTTTACGGTCCTACTGTTTTGTAGGACTGTGGGACAGTCTTATCTCCTACAGTTTCGAAATTAACTTATCAATTTTTCTACCAAGGGTGCTTCCGAAGAACCGATGTGTTCTTTGGATGAAGCGGGACGAGAATTTAGTATATTTGATGACCCGGGTTCTTCGATATGCATTTTTCCTACTTAAATACATATAATTCAATATTTATATGTGAAAATAATGTTTGAAAATCTAATCATCATATTAACTTGATAACATACCAAATAACGACCGAATTCAATTAAAGTATAACTACACTTTTCACCCACAATCTTCACACAATCTAGGTTGGGAAGTTCTAGGGTTTATGTGAGCTAGAAATTTTTGGGGGAGAAGAGAACAAGAGAGGGAGAAGAGAGCAACAAAAAAATAAAATATTAAATTTAGAGAAAATTTAAGTCGAACCCCACTTTATTGATCATATTTCAAGGTGCACCCCATTGTTTTACCTTAATGTAAGTTACCCCTCACATTTTACGGATTCCATCCAAGACTGACGGTCAACGCGTTTGACCAAAATTTTAGGACGAAATTACCCTCTTCTTCTTCACAGCAGCCCATTGCTTCCCCCTCCTTGCTCCCCCCCTCCCCTGCCTCGCTCAGCCCTCTTCCATCACCACCACCATCATCACCACCACCTTTACCGCCACCACTACCACCACCACCACCTTCACCTTCACCTTCACCAACATCAACACCATCACCACCACCACCTTCACCAACATCAACACCATCACCACCACCACCTTCACCAACACCACCACCTTCACCCCCTGTCGTCTCCGCTCCCCCACTCATCCACGACGCCCCTCCCCAACACCCCCATGGTGCCGCCCTCCTCCCCCGTGCCCTCGCTCCCCCATGGCGCTACCCCAGCTCCTTCCCCACTCCCACACGGCGCTCCTCCATCCTCCCCCACTAGGTCAAGGATATTTGTGTCCTAAAAATTTAGTCAAATGCGTTGACCGTTGCTCTTGGTCAGAATCCGTGAAATGTGGGAGGTAACTTACATTAAGGTAAAGCAGTGGGGTGCACCTTGAATTAGGGTAAAGTAAGTTGGGTGCAACTCAATTTCTTTAAATTTTATACCCAAATGTGGGCTAGTCTCAAGTAACAAATGGGAGTGACAAACTTGTAAATATTTAAAAAAAATTGGACTAGTCCCAAGTAAAACATGAAGTGCCTTTAAAATTTACCTAAAACAATGTCACATCAGTAAGTGTGTCAAGAAAACTGTCCCTATAACATTTATATATAAAAATTAATCCGGATAGAGAGAACATTCATCAACAGCCTCTGATCCCTAATCACACAGATATCTATAGCTTATATAAATACTAGTGGATAACCCGTGCCATAATGGCACGAACACGAACCCATCCTTCTCGACGTAGGCGTGTAGGCACCGGACCAGCGACAGGGAGTTCCGGATGAAGACGCGACCTCCGAACCCGGCCTTCTCGACGTAGGCGTGCAGGCACCGGGCCAGCGCCAGGGACCCAAGCTTGGCGGAGGCGGACACGACAAAGACCACGGTGGCGGCGTTCGGGGCGGCGTGGGGCCTCATGGAGGCGAAAATGCGCAGGGCCGTCGCGGGACGTCCGAGGGCGGCGAGGCCCGAGACGGTGGCGGTCCAGGAGACGACGTCCCTATGCAGCATTCCGTCGAACACCCACAGGACGTGGTCGGCGGAGCCGCGTCGGGAGTAGGCGGCGAGCAGGACGGTCTGAACGAAGGGGTCGGGTCGAAATCCGAGGAGGAGGGCGTGTGCGTGGAGCGACCTGGTGGCGGCGGTGGCGGTGGTGGTGTTGAGCAAGGAAAAGAAGGTGTGGGAGTCGGGAGGGACGCGACGACGGAGCATTTGTGAGTAGATGGAGAGTGGGTCGGTGGAGATGGCGATGGCGGTGTTGAAGGAGAAGGGGTTGGGGTTGGTCATGGCGGAGAAGAGGGAGGCGGCAAAGGAAGGGTCGACGTCGGCGGCACGGTGGAGGAGGCTGCTTGCGACGAAGGGGTTGCGGAAGAGGCCGGCGACGGCGGCGTGGACGAGGATGGAGCGGAGGTGGCGGAGGGAGGAACGGTACAAGAGGAGCTGGAGGCGGGGGGTGGCGTTGGAACAACCGGTTGCTCCGCACCCAACATGGGACCTCCTCCTCTCTTATAGAGAGAGGGGCAATTTAGTCCTTTCATCATCGTTGAACCAAAGCACATGGGTCGGACCAAAAACCCACTGTGCTTTATATTATAGATATAGATATACACTATTTTCCATTAATCATAATAAAGAGAATCAGAATTCAACACATGCATTGCAGAACAACAGAGGACCAAAAACATTTGAGAATAACCAGTTAAAAGAAATGAAGAACTTCAATTGCTCGTATCAAATAGGCAGATTGAACCATCACTTATTAAGAACAAACCTAGTAATTCACCGGGTGATCGATCATACAAGTACTATATCAATCAAAAACCACTAGATTTTGGTACTCCTTGCCGGAGATGGCATCTTCCATGACGACCTCCGGGCTGAGGGCCTTTCCTTCCTCCAAGAAAAGCTTCAGCAGATTCTTCGAAAAGCCGCTGACCATCGCCACCCCCTTCTGTGTCGATGGCACCGGCGTCGACCTCGAGTCCCTCAGGTTCCAGAACACAATCTCCGGGACGCAGTCCCCGTACCCGCTCTCCTGGAACTTCCTGCATATCACCTCATAGTCCGTCCCCCAGTTGTTCGCCGAAGCTTGATCGAACTCCATGTCGCTGAACACGAAGATTCTCCTTATCATCTTCTCCTTCTCCAGCTTCCCCTCCACTGCCACCTCCAGCAGGCGGTCGAACACCTTCTGGAAGTCGGTGTTCATGCCCCAGTCCATGCTCCGAACGAATCTCATCTTCTCCTTCAGCGACCCCCCTTCATCTTGTGGAGCTGCGGGTTTCCACTGAACGTGATCACTCTGCCCTTCCACGGCTCCTCGCTCACCTCTGAGGTCAGAATCCCGAGCGCGATGCACACCTCCATCGGAGTCCCGCCCATGCTGCCGGAGACGTCGCACACCGCGATGCAGCTCTTGAGGCTGCCCTTCTCCGTCATATCCCGAACCATCCTCTGCCACTGGAGCTCCGCCACCTCGTTCGTTCCGTCATCGTCCCCCTCCCGGACGGAGGCGAGGATCTCGTGCGGGAGCAGCGCCCCTGCGGCAATCTTCGCCTTCCCTTCCTTGACCTTGGATAGGTACTCGTCGAACCGCTCCTCGTCGTGCTTCTTGAAGATCTTGGTGTAGTTCTTCATCGCGACCGAGGCGACCCGGCTGTAAGGGAGGGAGCCCCACCTGCCGCCGCTCATGTAGACCTCGGGCAGGTCGAGAGCCTCCCGGAGCGGGACGAGCACGTCCCTCCGCAGCCGGAGGCGGACCCGGTAGGCGTAGTGCTCGTCCTCGAGCTCCGCGTAGTCGGGGTGGTCCTTGGGGAACATCCTCCTCGCGATGCTCTCGCAGAGGAGGGTGGACCGGTCGAACGACGAGTCGAGGGAGGGGCACCACTTGGCGGCGAGGCCGACGTCGAACGGCTTCCCCGCACGCAGGCGCTCGGCGTCGGAGGCCAGCCGCTCGGCGAAGAAGTCGGCGATGCGGTCGTGGAGGAAGCGGTACTCGGGGTCCCTGCTGTACCTCTCCAGGGACCGCGCCGCCAGGTCGGTCCTCTTCGACCTCCTCTCTCCCGCGGCCTTCTCCGACACTATCGTGGCCCGCGATAGCTCCGCGGCGATCCGGTCTTCCCTGCTGGCCGCGTCCTTCTTCTGCTGCTTACCATTCTTATCGTTCTTCTTCTGTCGACGACGACGAAGGTCCCGTGCGGCTCTCCTGGTGGTTTCCCTCTCTTCCTTGGCGGCGCTCCGGGCGTCGGCGCCGTGGATGAGCCGATAGAGGATTTCGAGGAGGTCCTTGATGTAGCCGAAGTGGGCGAGGGAGGGGACGTTGAGGGCGAGGGTCTTGGGGTGGTGGGAGTGGATCCAGAGGGCTGAGGCGTAGAAGCCCTCGCGGTCGGACTTGCCGGTGCCGCGGACGCCGCGGAGGTGGCAGACGAGCTTGAGGGAGGCGAGGGGGTCCCGGGCCCACGCGGAGGAGAGGAGGGAGACCACCGTGTCGGGGGACGTGTCGGGGACCACCTGGAAGAAGAAGTCGAGGCAGGGGTTGCCGGAGGAGAGGTGGGTGAGGGAGTTGTTCTCGGTGAGGCCCATCGGGATCGGGGGCTCCTTGTTGTTGAAGGAGGAGTCGAGGAGGGAGACGAAGGTGGAGTTATCGGGTCCCGGGTCAGGTTGGGGATGGGTTTGGGTCTGGATCTGGTGGCGGGCTTCGGGTGGCCCGATAAGGGGGATGATGGAGGAGGAAGGAGGGGACATGGCTGGTGCTGTGGTTAGGAGGCGGATGGGGAGGGTTTTATGGAAGGGGATTAGGGAGTGGCTCACTTTCTTGGAAGCCAAGTTTTTGGGTAGAGTTGGAATTGGGAATTATACTTTTCAATGGCGGTGGAGAAGGAGATCGTGTATTTCTTGCTGCCGGCTTACTTATTAACAATGTATATACTATTACGCACCAGGCTCCAGCTCACAGGGCCGGCAGAGGGGATGGGTGAGCGACCACTTCTTCAGACTTCTCAATAGGCAAACACTGACATAAAATTACAGAAAATTTACTGTAGCGATAAAAAGAAATAAAAAATTGTATAAAATAATATAAGTTTTGAGAAATTATATACAACGAAAGCATCCGACAAATTGAATGGCGGAAATTGGACATGTCCAATTTCCGCCATTCTGTATGTTGGATCTTGAACACTTGTCCAATTTCCGCCATTAGGTATGTAGGAATTTGAGCAATTTTGGTTGGTTTGGGTTTTACTTATTTTGTTTGGTTCATTCGGTTTGGTTTGGTTTATTCTATTTTCGTTTTTTTGATAGTAAGTAATATGGTTTGGTTTATTAGGTTTAGGTTTTTAGTTATTTGGTTTAGGTTGATTTTTTAGTTATTGGGTTCATATTGGTTTTCTTGTTGTTGAGTCTAACGACTAGTCCAACGTTCCAATTCCAACTTTAATTTACAACGTTCCAATTTTGAGTCTAACGGCTAGTCCAACGTTACAATTCCATATTGGTTTTTATACTATCTATCTTCTCTGTCTGTCTAGTTCCCAATAGTCTGGACGATCAACTTCTTAGAGAAATACAATTTTATATAAAAGTCAACTTTCTTTTGGGAACTAGACAGACAGGGAAGATAGATAGTATCTTCATTAAACTTTCTTTTGTACTAGTGTATTAGAAATGCAAGAATGTATATTTTCTAACATAACAATGCAAAATCTTTCGCCTTTACCAATGACTTTAGCGTATACTCTCCAATGACAAGTTGAAGCGTTACATTTATATACAATCCCACTAGCATTGTTCAAAGAAGTCGAACAAGTAAAATTATGTTTAATTGCTATATCACTAATAAAACTTTTAAATTTAGAACGATTCTCAAATTCTTTTCCAATAAATAATTCAGGAGTCCTAATATTATCAACAGAATCATCAAATTCATCATCTAAATTTTCAATTAAATCATCACTATTTTCATCATCGTTATTACCATCATCTACTACATGTTCTTCTTGAGTAAATGGAATAACTTGGTGAGAAGAACTAGCAACAATATTCACATCTATATTAGAAGCTGGTATACTACTTATACTATTAATTCTTGGTGGTGGTGGAGTGACATAAATACTAATATATGGTGATTGTACATTAACTTCAAGAATAAATTTTCATGCTTGTTCACTATCTATATTTATACAATTTGATGCAAATATATGTACTAATATAAATTTATAATCAATAGAATATTGTTCAATAATTAGATTACGTAAACTAAGAAAAGACAAATTTCTATCAACTAAAAGAACTTGAGTTAAACCTCCTTCATAAGCTAACCCATTTAGTACACCTCCAAGCGAGCACAGTATTGTTAGATTTTCATCCATGTTGACTACAAAATGAGCTTCCCAGTGAAGTAGGATGAGATGAACTTCTTCTTAACTGTTGTTACGAAGAGAATGAAAAATTTTGAGAGAGAAAGAGATTGTTTTATTTCATACTTTCATGCCTCCTTTTATAGATTATATGATATAGCCGTTGGAAATTAAGGTTGGAATTGGAACGTTGTAAATTAAAGTTGGAATTGGAAGGTTGGACTAGTCGTTAGACTCAACAAAAAAAAAAATCAATATGAACCCAATAACTAAAAAACCAACCTAAACCAAATAACTAAAAAAACCTAAACCTAATAAACAAAACCATATTACTTACTATCAAAAAAACGAAAATAGAATAAACCAAACCAAATCGAATGAACCAAACAAAATAAGTAAAACCCAAACCAGTAAAGAAACCAACCCAAATTGCTCAAATTCCTACATTAATGGCGGAAATTTGACAAGTGTTCAAGATCCAACATACAGAATGGCGGAAATTGGACATGTCCAATTTCCGCCATTCAATTTGTCGAATGCTTTCGTTGTATATAATTCTTCAAAACTTATATTGTTTTATACAATTTTTTATTTCTTTTTATCATTACAGTAATTTTTCTGATAAAATTACTTACTAGTCGAGTCAACTATATAATGGAAAAGCCGAACAAGCTCTGGACACACTTAGTACTCATTTGTAGAGGGTTCGAATCCAATCAAATAACCGAAAATTGAATAAGCAAAATTAAAATCGAATCGAATTGACCCATAACCGAATCAAATTGAACTGAATTAAATCGGTTCAATTTTCGATTTATTCGATTTATTTGATTTTTCGGTTTATTTGCAATTTTTTAATATATATATATATATATATATATATATATATATATATATATATATATATATATATATATATAGAGAGAGAGAGAGAGAGAGGAGAGAGAGAGAGAGAGATGGGGATCGGATTCACCTCCTATTTTTTCCACCTCCGTTATCATCCCTATTTCCTACGTCGGATTAGATTTAAACTAAGATTTAGATCAAATCTCTACATTCACAAATAGAAACTCCAAATCTTTCTAATCTTTTGAATGCTATATTAATATAGCAGAGAGAGAAATTGAGAAGGAAAAAAAAACGTACGCTCGTTTAATTTAGAGAATAACGAAAAATTAAATGATCTATTTTTACAAAGAAACTAAATTAGGTTTCACATGACCAGAATATCTTTAGAGAATATTTTTTAAAAGAAACTAAATTAGGCTTCAAAATTAAATGCCCGGTTCTTTTTAAAGAAAATAAAATTTGTAAAGAATACCGAAAATTTAATAAATTTAAATTAGGTTTCAATTTTTTTTACGGAATATCAAAATTTTAAATGACCAATTTTTTTTTAAATTAAAAAAAGTTGGCTCAAAATTTAAATGACCGGACAAATTTAAATGAAACAATTTTTTTTAAAGAACATCGAAAATTTAAAAGATTTAAAATAGGCCTCAAAATATTTTAGATAATATCGAAAATTTAAATGACCTGTTTTTTTAAAAGAAACTAAGTTATGTTTCAAATGAACCCAATTTTTAGAGAATATTTTTAAAAGAAACTAAATTAGGCTTCAAAATTTAAATGACCGAAAAATATTTAATAGAAACTAAATTTTGTAGAGAATATCGAAAATTTAGTCGATTTAAATTAGATTTCAAATTTTTTTATAGAATATCAAAATTTAAATCACTAAATTTTTTTTAACATAAACTAAATTAGCTTTGTTATTGAGTTTGTTTTGATGTTCTTTCTTGAGTTTATTTCGATGTTCTTTAAAAAAAAATTGTTTCATTTAAATTTGCCTGGCCATTTAAATTTTGAAGCCAAATTTATCTAATTTTGTTAAAAAAAGGTCATTTAAATTTTTGAAAAATTTTGAAACCAAAATTAGAAAAAAAAATTGGTCATTAAATTTTTCAATATTTTCTAAATTAAACGAGCGGAAATTTTTTTTTTCTTTCTCAATTTATCTCTCTTGTACATTAATGTAGCATACGGAAGATTAGGAAGATTTGGTGTTTCTATTTTTGGATGTAGAGATTTGATCTAAACCTTAATTTTGAGATACGGGTGATAATGGGGTGATAAAAATAGGATTTGATTTAAAATTAAGGTTTAGATCAAATCTCTACAACCAAAAGTAGAAACACCAAATCTTCCTAATCTTTCGTATGCAATATTAATATACAAGAGAGAGAAATTGAGAAAAAAGAAAAAAAAAACCTCTGTCTCGTTTAATTTAGAGAATATAGAAAAATTAAATGACCAATTTTTTTTTCTAAATTTGGTTTCAAATTGTTTTTACGGAATATCAAAAATTTAAATGACCATTTTTTTAACAAAATTAAATAAATTTGGCTTCAAAATTTAAATGGCCAGGCAAACTTAAATGAAACAATTTTTTAAAGAACATCGAAATAAACTCAAGAACAAAGCCTATTTTAGTTATGTTAAAAAAATCAGTGATTTAAAATTTTGAATTCTCTAAAAAAAAATTGAAACCTAATTTAAATCGAGTAAATTTTCGGTAGTCTCTACAAAATTTAGTTTCTATTAAATATTTTCGGTCATTTAAATTTTAAAGCGTAGTTTAGTTTCTTTTAAAAAATATTCTCTAAAGCGTTCATTTGAAATCTAATTTAGTTTCTTTTAAAAAATATTCTCTAAAAATTGCTTTCATTTGAAAATTAATTTAGTTCTTTAAAAAAAATTGGTCATTTAAATTTTGGATATTATGTAAAATATTTTGAGGCCTATTTTAAATCTTTTAAACGATGTTCTTTAAAAAACATTGTTTCATTTAAATTTGTCCGGTCATTTAATTTTGAAGCCAACTTTGTTTAATTTAAAAATTGGTCATTTAAAATTTTGATATTCCGTAAAAAAAAAATTTTGAAACCTAATTTAAATCTATTAAATTTTTTATTTTCTACAAAATTTATTTTCTTTAAAAAGATCCGATCATTTAAATTTTGTAGCCTAATTTAATTTCTTTTAAAAAATATTCTCTAAAAATATTCTGGTCATTTGAAACCTAATTTAGTTTCTTTGTAAAAAAAATGGTCATTTAATTTTTCGTTATTCTTAAATTAAACGAGTGGAGTTTTTTCCCCCCTCAATTTCTCTCTCTTGTATATTAATATAGCATACCGAAGATTAGGAAGAAAGAGAGAGAAATTGAGAAAGAAAGAAAAAAAACCTCCGCTCATTTAATTTAGAGAATATAGAAAAATTAAATGACCAATTTTTTTCTAAATTTGGTTTCAATTTTTTTTACAGAATATCAAAAATTTTAATGACCATTTTTTTTTTAACAAAATTAAATAAATTTGGCTTCAAAATTTAAATAGCCGGACAAATTTAAATGAAACAATTTTTTTTAAAGAACATCGAAACAAACTCAAGAACAAAGCCTAATTTAGTTTATGTTAAAAAAAAATCAGTGATTTAAATTTTTGATATTCTCAAAAAAAAAAATTGAAACCTAAGTTAAATCGATTAAATTTTCGATATTCTCTACAAAATTTAGTTTCTATTAAACATTTTCAGTCATTTAAATTATGAAGCCTAATTTAGTTTCTTCTAAAGAATATACTCTAAAGCGTTCATTTGAAACCTAATTTACTTTCTTTTAAAAAATATTGTCTAGAAATTGCGTTCATTTGAAACCTAATTTAGTTTCTTTTTAAAAAAAAAATCGGTCATTTAAATTTTTGATATTATCTAAAATATTGTCAGGTGCCAATGAATCCCACTCCTCCTTTTCCTTTTTCTGTTACAGCATTTGCATTCCTATTTCTGTCACAGCAATTACATAAACATGGTCCAGCTCATTTGATTGATCCCACGATGGCTCCAACGGTCCTGTCAGATGTCAGAGGGGCACATTAGTAACATCAATATGTAATCCTCTCTATATATAAAGAGAGATGAGTAGTAGCTGATATTATGTTATGAACTTTATTTTGCATTATTTTCCTTACCATTACTCTTTGTTGTTATCCCTGTCTTCTACAAATATCAATAAAACCCTAATTTCTGCTATTCTTGTGGCTGCATACTCTGAATCATGGTGAACCCCTCTCATGGAGCCAAACTCCCAGGTCAATTGGGACGAGCTCCTTCCAATTTGGTATCAGAGCCCGGCGAACCTCTGGAAATCCAGGAAGAACACAGCTCGAGCTGCCAAGGATCGATCCATGGATCGCCGGCGACGAGATCTACATCACCCAGTGGTCAGAAAATTCAATTCATGGAAGGTAAATTCGTTCAACTTAGTGATAAGTTTGATCGGGTTTTAGAGGAAATGGCCAGATCTAGGCAGGACATGGAGGTCCTACAAATGACTGTAGGAATGATGAACTCATCTCATTCTATCAGTTTCATGAATCCCCAGATCTATCCTCTACAAATTCCTGTATCATTGAACAATCCACATACCACTGTTACTCCAAATCCTGTAGGAAGATCACTACCTGTGCATAATTTTCCAGATCTGGGAATGAATTTCCCAGGTATGAACCCTCATGTGACTACTCTCACTTCACATGTTCCTGCTGGAACCTCTGTTGGGATGCCTCCAATTAATTTGCCAGTTTCCACACCAAATCCACAAATTCATCAACCTGCAATTCCTACTACTATGCAAACAGGTAGTAATTGGAATGCAAATAATACTCACCATTCAAATTCCCATGGAGGTCAACCCAACTTGAGACTCAAAATTCCTGAATTTGATGGACATTCTGATGTGGAAGAATGGTTACTTCGTGTGACCAATTATATGAACTACTATCATGTGCCTGAATGGGACAGGGTTAGAGTATGTTCTGTGCAGGTTAAAAGCTATGCGGCCTACTGGTTTGATTGGCTAATGACTAGCAGGAATGGTTTTGTAAACTGGACTGAATTCTGCCATGCAATTAGGCTAGAATTTGGTCCATCTAAGTTTACTGACCATACTATGGAACTCAAACTCCTTAAACAAGAAGCTGAAGTGCAAGATTACAACCTGCAGTTTCAAAAACTGTCCAAGAGAGTTCCAGGGCTTACTGAATCTCACCTCATCAGCCAATATATGGGAGGGGTTGAGAGAGGACATCAGGTATGAATTACAAATGTCCCAACCTCATTCCCTGTCCAATGCAATGCACATGGCCAGGATGTATGAGGCTAAGCTGGTGGCATTGAAGAAATTCAACAAGGGTAATACATTTCCTAACAAGTATGTATCTCCTTCATTTGTTACTCCTGCAAATATTGAACAGCCTAAGAAGGCTGGGATAACTCCTACAACAACAGAACAGAGGGTCAACCTAAATAGGCCCAGTCACTCAATCTCACCTAGTGAGATTAGCAGGAGAAGAAGCTTGGGGTTATGCTATTTCTGTGAAGAGAAATGGGCCAAGGGGCATAGATGCAAGGAGAAAAAGTTTTTTATGCTGGTAGCAGATGAAGATCTTCCAGATGACAAAGTTGGGTGAGAACAATGAAGAATTGAACCCAAGAAGTGATATAGGTTCATGTGCCATATCTTTACAAGCTCTTTCTGGGCTTACTCATCAATCCACTATGAAGATGCAAGGAGTTATTCACAACAGACCAGTCATGATTCTCATAGACTTAGGTTCTACCCATAGCTTCATTGACAGTAAGTTCAGTGATAGGCTGGGGTTGCAAAAAAATGATGAACAGACATTTGAAGTGATGGTGGCTAATGGTGATAAGCTATCAAGTCAAGGCCTGAGTGAAGATGTATCCATTGATTGTCAAGGGAAAAAAATCTTGGTGAATCTCCTCCATTTACCTATTACAGGTTGTCAGGTTGTACTGGGTGCCAACTGGTTGAGTACATTGGGTGACATTACCTGGAATTTCAAGAACTTAACCATGAAGTTTGTGACCAAAGGTGAGGTACAATAGTTCAAGGGAGTCCATGCATCTACTGACAGTCTGATGGAACCACAAGGCAAAGATCTCAGGCAACATTCACAATTTTTCTTAATACAACTCTGCTCCTTGGAAGAAGAGAAGAAGCCTATCGAAGAGGACTCCAGATCAGAAGTGTTGGACCTTCTGAAGAAATTTTCCAGACGTTTTGATGAACCAAAGGTGCTACCTCCTCCTAGATCCTTTGATCATCACATTCCTCTCTTGCCAGGTACAATTCCTGTTTGTAGTAGGCCTTATAAGCATTCCTAGATACACAAAAATGAGATTGAAAAACAGGTTAGAGAGATGTTAGACTCAGGCATCATAAGACCTAGTACTAGTTCTTATTCATCACCTGTTATACTTGTTAAAAAGAGTGATGGTAGTTGGAGAATGTGTGTAGACTATAGAGCCCTAAATCAAAACACTATCAAAGACAAATTTCCCATACCATTCATAGAAGAGTTGTTTGATGAACTGCATGGGGCACAGTACTTCACCAAGCTGGACCTCAGGGCAGGTTACCACCAAGTAAGAATGTATGAGAGTGACATCCACAAAACTGCATTTAGAACCCATGAAGGCCATTATGAGTTCTTAGTTATGCCCTTTGGGCTAACTAATGCCCCCTCCACTTTCCAAGCCCTCATGAATAATGTTTTTAAGGATTACTTAAGAAAATTTGTTTTAGTATTCTTTGATGACATACTAATTTACAGTGATCATTACATTACTCACTGTGCACATGTGAAGCAAGTATTGCAGAGATTGGATGAGCATCTACTCAAAATTAAGAAGAGTAAATGCTCATTCTTTAAGCAACAAGTGGGTTACCTGGGTCACATTATTTCTCAACAAGGGGTGGAGGTTGACACAGATAAGGTTGAAGCTATTCTCAAGTAGCCAACTCCCAAAAATGTCAGAGAACTCAGGGGTTTCTTAGGCCTTGCTGGTTACTACAGAAGGTTCATTAAAGACTTTGGGTTAAAGGCTGCTGCCATGACTGCCTTATTGAAGAAAAATTCATTTGAGTGGGGTGATCAAGCTCAAGGTTCTTTTGAAGAGTTAAAAAGAGCATTAACACAACCTCCAGTTCTCAGGCTTCCTAATTTTACAAAAGAATTTATTCTAGAATGTGATGCATCTCAGGAGGGTATTGGTGCTGTTTTGATGCAGGAGGGTAGGCCTATAGCCTACTTGAGCCAAGGACTGAAAGGAAGGGCCAGATTACTGTCTACTTATGAGCAAGAAATGCTAGCCATTTTATTAGCTGTTAAAAAATGGAGGCAGTACCTATGGGGGAGGAAGTTTACTATCAGGATTGACCACAAAGCATTGAAATATCTCCTAGAACAAAAACTCTGCACAGATGCCCAATATAAATGGGTCATGAAGCTTCATGGATACATCTACCAAGTAGAATACAAGAAGGGCTTAGAGAACAGGGTGGCTGATGGATTATCCAGGAGAGGGGAGGCTCAGCTTGAGGCCATCACTATAGTTTCTGCAGATTGGATTCAACAATTCAAATAGGAAGTAGTTCATTCCAGTTATTACCAGAAGAAGTTATCCAAATGGGCAGCAGGGAAGTTGGATACTCAGAAATACACTCTTCTAGATGGATTACTCTATTACAAATCAAAGTTACTGCTAGACCCTCAGTCTTCTTTTACTCTAACCATGCTACAGGAACATCATGACACCATAGCAGGAGGACACTCAGGTATTAGCAAGACACTACAAAGGCTAAGAAGGGTGTGCTATTGGAAGGGTATGAAGAAAAGGGTGAAGGACTACATTAATAGCTGTGAAGTCTGTCAGGAAAATAAGGGGGAGAACATATCACCAGCAGGGTTATTACAACCTCTACATGTTCCAGTAAGAGTATGGGAAGATCTCTCCATGGATTTCATAGAAGGCCTGCCAACCAGTTATCATAAGAATTCAATCATGGTAGTTGTGGACAGGTTAACTAAATACACTCATCTCTTTGCTCTTACTCATCCTTATACTGCTAGCAGCATTGCTCAAATTTTTATGGAAGGAGTTTGTAAATTGCATGGCCTGCCTAGGTCCATTGTGTTAGATAGGGATACTATCGTCATAAGCAATTTCTGGAAAGAGTTATTCAAACTGCAAGGTACAGAACTCAAATATAGCTCTGCCTACCACCCATAGTCAGATGGTCAGACTGAAGTCACTAACAAATGTATTGAAGGATACTTGAGGTGCTTTTGTAGTCACCAGCCCAAGCAGTGGAGTAAGTTTTTACCATGGGCAGAATATTGGTTCAATACCAATTGGCATTCTTCTACCAAGACAACTCCTTTTGAAGCTGTTTATGGCAGACCCCCTCCCAATCTTCTTACATATGTACCTGAAGTTGCTAAAGACCAAGAAGTAGCAGAACATCTGGTACAAAGAGACAATGCTCTCCAACTACTGAAGGACAATCTCCTGTTAGCTCAAGACAGGATGAAAAAGGCTGCTGACAAACACAGGAGTGAGAGGGAATTCACTGAAGGGGACCTGGTATATCTCAAAGTCCAGCCATATAGGCAAATCTCTTTAGCCCATAAAAGGCCACAGAAACTTTCACCCAAATATTATGGACCATACAAGGTCCTTAACCGAATTGGTAAGGTGGCTTATAAGCTGGAGTTGCCTCATGAATCACTGCTTCACCCAGTTTTTCATGTGTCTCAGTTGAAGAAACACATTAGTACAAGGGTTCAGCCTCAAACAGGAATACCTACTAACTCTGAAGAAGCTATACTTGAACCTGAATATATCCTGGAGAGAAGGTTAGTGAAGAAAGGAGATAGAGCTGCTGTGGAGCTATTAGTTCAATGGAAAGAAGGTAGTCCTGATACTGCAACTTGGATTCCTTATGATCACTTCATCAAGAATTACCCTTACTTCGACCTTGAGACAAGGTCAATTTAAGGGGGAGGGAATTGTCAGGTGCCAATGAATCCCACTCCTCCTTTTCCTTTTTCTGTTACAGCATTTGCATTCCTATTTCTGTCACAGCAATTACATACACATGGTCCAGCTCATTTGATTGATCCCACGATGGCTCCAACGGTCCTGTCAGATGTCAGAGGGGCACATTAGTAACATCAATATGTAATCCTCTCTATATATAAAGAGAGATGAGTAGTAGCTGATATTATGTTATGAACTTTATTTTGCATTATTTTCCTTACCATTACTCTTTGTTGTTATCCCTGTCTTCTACAAATATCAATAAAACCCTAATTTATGCTATTCTTGTGGCTGCATACTCTGAATCATGGTGAACCCCTCTCATGGAGCCAAACTCCCAGGTCAATTGGGACGAGCTCCTTCCAAATATTTTGAGGCCTATTTTAAACGAGCGTAGATTTTTTTCGTTATTCTTAATTTCTCAATTTCTCTCTAAATTAAACAAGAGAGATTTGATATTATCTAAAACGAGCGAGAGAGATTTGATATTTTAAACGAGCGTAGATTTGATAAATTAAACGAAAGAGATTTGATATTTTAAACGAGCGTAGATTTCTTTTTAAAAAAATCGATCATTTAGATTTTTGATATTATCTAAAATAGATCATTTAATTTTTTGTTATTCTCTAAATTAAACGAGCGTAGATTTTTTTTTCCTTCATAATTTTTTTCTCTTGTATATTAATATAGCATTCAAAAGATTAGAAAGATTTGGAGTTTCTATTTGTGGATGTAGAGATTTGATCTAAATCTTAGTTTTAAATCTAATCCGACGTAGGAGATAGAAATGATAATAGGGGTGGAAAAAATAGGGGGTGAATTCGATCCCACCTCTCGCTCTCTCTCTCTATATATATATTTATATATATATATATATATATATATATATATATATATATATATAAATATATATATATATATATATATATATATATATATATATATAAACTAAATTTTCTTATTCGGTTTTCGGTTTGGACCGAAACCAAAACCCAAAATCGAAACCGAAACTGAATAAGAAAATTTAGTATTCTCAAAACCGAAATCGAACCGATTTTTTTTTAAACTGAACCGAATCTCTTATTCGGTTCGGTTCGATTTTCGGTCCAAAATCGAATAATGCTCACCCCTACTCGAATAATTATAATTTTTATCAATTTTTCTTTTCAATGTTAAAAGAGGACAAAGAAATTAGAAGAAAAACTAAAATTTTTAGAGTGAAAAAGGGAATCCTTGGTTGGATTGAGGAACCATTTTTTTTCTTATTTTCTTTATCAATGGGAATCATTTTTCTTTGACATCCAAACTTACGAAAGGAGTGACTTTCATTTTTCAACCCCATGATCCCGCCAACCAAACAAGGCCTAAGTAATACTTCGTATTAAGATTTTAGTATAAAGACGATCCCAAGAAAAGGGGAAAAAAACTTACACCCACTAATAAGTAGTAAATTTTAGTAAGCAAAATAACAATAACATGGTTCGAACCCTAGATCAAAAAATGCATTGGAAGAACCATTATCACGAGACCAGCTAATTTACTTTTTTTTTCCAAATGTTTTTTATTATTCTAATAATTACTTTGTACATTTGTCTCCAAACGATCTGTTGGAGTGGGTGGGATTTCCAACCTATGTGAAGAATACCCTGGAGAGCGACGAGCGCCATCCGTGTGTCGGAGAAGCTCGGGGAGTGCATGGATCCTATTTTGGAGCATATATATGATTGGATTTTCATATTTACTTTGATCATATATTTATTATTGGACCCTTCATATAGTAGCTTTCCATATAATTGGACTTCCAATTATGGCAAGCCAATTATGATTGGATTTCCATTAAATATATGATTGATGCATATTGGAAGTTTTCATATATATTGGCCTTCCATGTATGGATTACCAAGGGCTTATAAAAGGGTGATACATGCTAGTTGAAAACTTATCTCAAAACAAGAGTGCTTTACAATCTTTGAGAGAGAGAGAGAGAGGATTAAGGACTATTGTGAATGAGATATTGCTTCGAATAATTTTTTGGCATCTCTTGTTCTTCGGAGTCCGCAATCAGAATTTTTTTTCTTTCAAGTGAGTTGTGGTGATCCGTGTTGGATCGGGAGGAGCTTGTAGAGGGTGTATTCTCTTTATTCCATTAGTGGAGGTTCTTCAGGGTTGGACTCTGATCGTCCCGTGGTTTTTTCCCGCAAGAGTTTTCCACGTCAAAATCTTTGTATCTGCGATTGTGTTTGGCATTTTTGGTTTGTGTGCTTTTGCTCGGTTCTCTCGCAGGACTTTCTGGTTTGGGGGAGCGGTTTTCGCGCTTCGTTTCCAACAGAGTGATATCAGAGCTTTGGGTTCAAAGAAGTGTCAGGAGTTGACAGTCAAACCAGGAAGCATAGATAGACGCGAAGCCGGTGCGCATGGTGAACCTGAACGGAGCCAACTATAATTGTTGGCGGAGCAAGATGAAGGATTTGTTGTTCGTCAAGAAGCTGCATCTTCCAGTATTTGCATCCGAGAAGCCCAGTGACAAATCCGATGAGGACTGGAACTTCGAGCATATACAGGTGTGTGGGTACATGCGACAGTTCGTTAACGAGAACGTGTACAACCACGTTGCCAATATTGAGCATGCGAAGACGTTGTGGGAGAAGCTGGAATCTTTGTACGCGAAAAATATCGGGGTAAACAAACTGTTCCTGATCCGGATGATGATGGGTCTGCAGTACAAAGATGGTGCATCCATTACGGATCACTTGAGTGAGTTCCAGGGCATGGTGGACCAGCTATCCTCGATGGAAGTCAAGTTCGACGACGAGGTTCAAGGACTTTGGTTGCTATGTACATTGCCAGACTCGTGGGAGACCGTACGAGTATCTATGGTCGCTTCTGCTCCAGAAGGCATGGTCAGTCTGGAGTTTGCCAAGAGCGGGGTGCTGAATGAAAAGATACGGAGATGTTCTCAGGGCACTTCATCCACATCCCACCACTCAGAGGCATTAATTTCAGAGGGCCGCGGAAGGGGCAAAAGCAGGGGTCCAGGTGGTGGCAGAGACAAGAGCAGGAGAAAGTCCAAGGGTCGGTACGAGGACTCGGAGTGTTACCACTGTGGCAAGAAGGGCCACATCAAGCGGAACTGTTTCGCTTGGAAGAGAGAGAATAAGGGCGACAAGGGGAAGCAATATGAGAACACTACAGCGGCGACCTCGACACATGGAGGAAATGTGATCGTCGTAGGTGATGAGGTTATCACAAACCTCGCATACGATGACAATTCTTGGCTGGTGGACTCAGGGGCTTCAGCGCATGTATCTCACAACATAGCACTATTTGCCATTTACACAACAGACGACTGTGGAGTGTTGAAGATGGACAATAAAGATGTGTCGAAGACGGTTGCCGTTGGAGATGTGCATTTGAGAACGAAGACTGGTGCAGTTCTTGTTCTCAAAGATGTTCGTCATGATGATGGGTCTGCAGTACAAAGATGGTGCATCCATTACGGATCACTTGAGTGAGTTCCAGGGCGTGGTGGACCAGCTATCCTCGATGGAAGTCAAGTTCGACGACGAGGTTCAAGGACGCTTCTGCTCCAGAAGGCGTGGTCAGTCTGGAGTTTGCCAAGAGCGGGGTGCTGAATGAAGAGATGCGGAGATGTTCTCAGGGCACTTCATCCACATCCCACCACTCAGAGGTATTAATTTCAGAGGGCCGCGGAAGGGGCAAAAGCAGGGGTCCAGGTGGTGGCAGAGACAAGAGCAGGAGAAAGTCCAAGGGTCGGTACGAGGACTCGGAGTGTTACCACTGTGGCAAGAAGGGCCACATCAAGCGGAACTGTTTCGCTTGGAAGAGAGAGAATAAGGGCGACAAGGGGAAGCAAGATGAGAACACTACAGCGGCGACCTCGACATATGGAGGCAATGTGATCGTCGTAGGTGATGAAGTTATCACAAACCTCGCATGCAATGACAATTCTTGGCTGGTGGACTCAGGGGCTTCAGCGCATGTATCTCACAACATAGCACTATTTGCCATTTACACGACAGGCGACTGTGGAGTGTTGAAGATGGGCAATAAAGATGTGTCGAAGACGGTTGCCGTTGGAGATGTGCATTTGAGAACGAAGACTGGTGTAGTTCTTGTTCTCAAAGATGTTCGTTATGTCCCTGACATCTGTTTCAACCTGGTGTCGGTTGGAAGGTTGGATGACGAGGGATTCTTCAGTCTCTTCGAAAATAGTCAGTGGAAGCTTTCCAGAGTTTCGATGGTGATTGCCAGAGGAAGCAAGAAGTCTGGTCTCTACTATATAGAGGGGAGCACACAGCGAGCACAGGAGGCGAACGCCGTCAGTGATGCGTCTACCGAGTTGTGGCACAGGTGGCTCGGCCATATCAGCGAGAAGAGGATGAGCTACTTGGTGAACAGGAAGGTGATTCCAGGGCTCAAGTCTACAAAGTTGGAGAAGTGCACGCACTGCTTAGCTGGAAAGCAAAATAGGGTATCTTTCCAAAGTCACCCAAGTTCAAGGAAGCCGGCGTTGCTCGAGTTGATTCACTCGGATGTCTGCGGTCCTATGAAGGTAAAATCTATTGGTGGTGCATCTTACTTTGTAACTTTTATTGATGACTGTTCCAAGAAGGTTTGGGTCTATGCCTTAAAGACCAAGGATCAGGTGCTGCCTACTTTCAAAGAGTTGCAGGCCTCTGTTGAAAGAGAGACGGACAAGAAGTTATTGTGTGTTCGGTCCGACAACGGCGGCGAATACATTGGTCCCTTTGATGTCTATTTCATAGAGCAAGGGATACGACACCAGAAGACTCCGCCCAAGATACCTCAGCTCAATGGTGTAGCGGAGCGCATGAACAGGACACTGATGGAGAGGGTACGGTGTTTGCTGTCAGAAGCAAACTTGTCGGGCAGTTATTGGGGTGAGGCTCTTCTCACAGCTGCTTATGTTATTAATTTATCTCCTAGTGCTCCTTTGCAGGGTGATGTGCCTGACAAAGTTTGGTACGGCAAAGAGCCGTCATACAATCACCTGCGAGTGTTTGGCTGTAAGGCCTTCGTGCATGTATCGAAGGACGAGAGGTCCAAACTTGAGCCGAAGACGAGGCGATACGTCTTTGTCAGCTACGGTCGGGATGAGTTTGGCTATAGACTCTACGACCCGGTGGGAAGAAAGCTCTACAGAAGCAGGGACGTGGTATTCGTCGAGGATCAGACCATGACCAACACTCAGGATTCCGAGACGCCTTCTGAGGCTGAGAAATTGCCTGAGTTAGAGTCATTTCTCTACGAGCAGTTTCCAGAGGACATCGCAGAGGATCCAATTATGGGGGAGCCAGTACATGGAGTTGCTCCCAACCTTGATCATCATCCTGCTGATGGTGGTCACGGTGTCCCTCAGGAGGATGAGCATGCCGGGAAGGCGGTTCCTGAAGAGGAGGAGGCTGTTGGTATACAGCCAGCACCAGTGGTTCCACTAAGAAGGAGCGACAGAGAGCGTCGACCATCTACGAGATACTCCACTACACCAAAATGGTAAATTAGAAACACTAGACATTTTTCAATCTGGAACGCTTATTTTTCGTACCTAGGTTCTGGAACATAACAAAAATGTTCCATATCAGAAAAATGTTACTAATATATTTTATTTTAATTGTTAAAAAATATATTTATTTAGGTACATTTTTATACCATTTCAAATATGTTCCAAATACTTGACCTCAAAAACCTAACCTTATAAACTTTCGACTTTTCCTCTAATTTAGAGAAGAACCATCACCCCCTTTCACCATCTGCCTCCTCCATCTCCATAAAACCCTAACATTATATTCCTCCACTTCTCCTCCATAATAAGAAAATCCTAACCCTAATTTCTTATCTCCTCTATACCCCTTCCCCGTATCCTGTCTCTTGGCCCCGAATCCACACTCCTTCCTCTGTGTCAATGAGTTCTCAAACTGTGTACACATGGGGACCCTGCCAGAGTTAGTTAGTTCCTCGAACTCCTGCATCTCATCTTCTCCATCGTCGGTCGGCCAAATCGACTCACTATATCATATCTCTTTCTCACCTCCCACTACTTCGGCCAGGCGCGACCAACGCACGGACGAAATTATGAGGTAATTTCGATGAACTATACTCTTCAATTCCTACTTCTTTATCCCCTGCATTAGAAAATCAAGGAGGGGACAATTCAAATAACATTAGAAAATCAAGGAGGATGATTTTGTAAGAAAGACCAAGTTGGCCAGTCTAGCCCCAAAAACACAGTGAGATTATAGTTATGTTACTGATGATGGTGTTAGGATTTTCTTTATTTTTGGCATTTTTGTCTATGTACAATGTGAGATTTTCTTTTGGAGAAAGCTTGTTTTATCGGTCGCCTGTTGTAATATGTTTGTTTTCTTTGAGATCTTTATTACATGCCTCCGATCTTTATTACATGCCTCCTAGATAATTATGTGTTCCAGCTATTAGATAGCTTTCCTTCTGGAATTTCAGGCAAACTAGTGATCGTAGAAGTGGTTTTGCAACGGTGGAAAAAGATAATCTTGGAAGCTTAACACTTATGCTTGGTGACAAGAAGGTTGCTTACTTGTGTATTTCATTCTGTGAGAGATTTGATTTCTCTTTATCTAAGTAGTTCAGTATTTTCTAACATTATAGGCATGTTAAGGTGATACTTGCTACTTTCATGTGTATGTTTAAATGTTAAAAGCATTGATATCTTCTGTTTATGTGTGTGTGTTTTTAGCAAATACTTCCTTTGAGCATGGTCCATCCTTGGCCATCCAATAGATTATCCGACTCGGTTTATCATAACCAATACTTTGTTGATTATCTGCAAATCAAACTCAAGTGGATTGGATAGTCTTATAACATGCATCAATTGAAATCAAAGTGAAAAATTGGACGGATCTCACTGTTTGTTAACTCACAGTCAAATACGCACTTTGATTTTACTTGCTACATGTGTTAGAACTATCAAATTCATTTTATTTTTTATTTATAGACAATCAAGGATGTGTATATCACGATGAGCGATGTATCATGCTCGACGGGTCCTTGTTCAATGGATAGACACTAGGCACACATTCTTTTATTGGCGTTTAGTATCAAAAACTCAATGTGGGTTAAAGTCATTTGTTTTTATATATATGGATACAGCAACCTTCCAATTTTTTTTGGAGTTGAACAAAAGTTATCTATGGTATCCTGTTCTGAACTCTGTTTAAGAAGTTCATCCCCCTCTTTCAGAAAGTTGCAGAGTTAGCCCATTCACAGGCTGGAAATGATCCCTCAACCCAAATATTTCAGGAAAATGCTTCTTACTATAGTAGAAGCATCCTAGTGTAGTTAGTACTTTTGATTGGCTGAATGTTTGCTTAGTGATGTGAGCTAGTGCAATTTAGAAAATTGTTTCTTATGTAAACTATATAACTTAGCAATTTTATAAGTACCTACCTACTGTGTTTACTTCCATATTTGGAAGGTTGACATATACCTACAACTTGTTGCTTATACGATAGGGAAACTTTGTTTTGTGTAAATAGGGTTATATATAAACACACAATATTTAAACATCTATTGGTTAATTTTCATGTTAATTAATTTCATATTTTATAATGGTTAATATATTTTGTTCTAATTGTTTGCAAATTTAGTTTTTGGGTTTCTCCAACCTATCCTTCATTTAACTTGTTAATATTTTGCTTGTAGGAACTTACATTGATAAGAAGTGCATATTTACTGACGATGTTTCCATTAGAGGGTGTGTTCTAGCAGGCATGTCACAGTGCGAAGATGAACAGAACTATCATTGTCCGGAGAAACTACCTCCATTATGTTAAGAAATATCAACGGCAAGTTGGCAATGGGAAACCTTGCTCCTATTATCTAAGTATATATTTTAAAGTATGAAAAGTGACTATTGTCTATTTCCAGGTACAAAAAGGTACTCAAATATTGCTTCATACTGTTTCCTTTGCTTTCGTGGGAAAGAAGGAGACCATGTTTGTCATTGGCCAGTGAAGGTAACCTTATATGTTTTACTCTCTTTTAGTATTTTAAAGATTGTATTGAATTATGTTCCTTGATCCCATCACCGGATACCTGGACTAAGATCTATGACAAAATCATGACAAAAGCCAAAGGAAAGTCAATTCCTTGACCAAAATGGGTTGAGTATGCTTGATCAGATATTTTTGGGTACTCTAGGATGTTGCAGACATGCTGACTATGCTTGGTCAGATAATAGTTGAACATGGTTTTCTTTCTCTTAAATACTGTGTAGACGAGTGTGTTTGGTATTGAATAATTTACCAATGAATAACTTAGGAATAATTATAATTCCCAGGTTTATCCTATATACAAGGCATTTATTGAGCTGGATCTGCAAACTACACATATAAAAATTATCAACATATTTAATCCATTCTCGACATGAACTGGGAGTTCCCAAATAAAACCTAAACTTGATGTTAACATAAACAACAATGAGGGTCCATTGCGACTAGCTAGATCAAAATTCAGCAGACCAAAAAAGACATGCAAACAAAATATATCATTCAAGATCCGGTATCAGTATGTTCCTTCAAGACAAGAAACCCCAATAGATGCTCCAATACTCCCAAGCTTGGTAGTGGGAAGGGCACACAGTATGCTAACATTATTGAGCACAGTGGCTTCACTCATCTTAGTGTTGGCTATATTATGCATGCAAAAAAAAAATCTGGTCTGAAAATGGGTACTCTTAACGTGTCTAATTTAATATTTTCTTTATTACCTTCTATTGATGAATCTGTACAATATGTTGGTTCCCAACCTCATTGATGCCAACACTTGGTCATTGTGCTTCTAATTAAGAGTAGTATTTATAATTGAAAATATGTTTTAGTTTTCCTTTCATTTTTGTAGTACAAATTATTTTCTTGTTAAATCAATTTCATTGAGATTTTATATACCTTACTTAATAGTACCATGATCAAAAATATGATAAAGGATGGAAAGATTGTTCCTTCAAAGGTAATAATTAAGCTTCGACAAAGGGCTATGTTAGAAAGTGTCAACAATAAATTTCTCATTGATGGTTTCCTACGGAATGAATAAAGTCATGCTCCATTTGAGAAAGTTGTAAGATTTTTTGTTGTCTTTAAATTAATGTAGTATTCAGTATTTTGTTAAATCCTCATCCTATTTTATGTTGACATTTCTATTTCTTATCGTTTTTGTTGTTTATATGTGTTGTCTTTTTTTGCTGTTGCAGACCAAAATTTTACCGGAGTTTGTTTTATTTTTTTGATTGTTCGGAAGAAGAGATGGAGAGACCTTACCAGGTTGCTAAAATTTGTTTCCTCTAGATATGTCTTAGTGTTTCATCTACTACTCATTATACCCTTTCTTACTGATCTTTTTTGTGTGTTTACAATGTAGGGAAGAGATGATGATAATATTGATAGCATAAGGAAGCGGTTAAAGTTTTTCTTGAGAGGAGACTTCTTCACAAGGAAACAATGGGTTTTGCATCAACTAGAAAGGAAGTGTCAATAGTCCTGATCCTGGAGGCCCCAAAGAGGATTACCCAAAAATAATAGGAATACACTTATTTTGTGTATCACACTCAAGTTTTATTGTAAAGATCTATTAAAGACTATGTAAATTTGTTAATAAAAGTAATTTTGTTTTGATTATTGTTTGTATTATTTACTTTTAATTGATTGAATTATATATATGTGTGTGTGCGCGTGTGTGTGTGCGCGCGCGTGTGTACACAATTTTTTTTTTTTGTATATGAACAAATATACTTGGAGCAATAAATAGCCGTTCCAAGGAGTAGCGTAGGAACGTCCAAAGGTGTTCCAAATATAGGTATAGGAACACCTAGGAAGTGTTCCAAATGAAAGGGTAGGAACGCATAATAATCGTTCCAAATATTTGCAACGTCACTTTTAGGAACGGTTATTAAGTGTTCCAAAAAATAATAGGAACACACTTTTACCGTTCCTAAATCCCTTTTTTGGTGTTGTGCTCACCGGGTGAGTATGTGCTACTGACTGATGGGGGAGAGCCCGAAAGTTTTACAGAGGCTATGGAAGACGAACACATGCAGGAGTGGATGCAGGCCATGCAGGAGGAGATGAGTTCCTTATACGCCAATTCCACTTATGAGCTGGTGCGGTTGCCAAAGGGCAAGAAAGCTTTGAAGAATCGTTGGGTGTTTAGAGTGAAGCAGACGGATGATGCTACTCGCCCTCGATACAAAGCGAGGCTGGTAGTTAAAGGCTATGGTCAGCGGAAAGGCGTAGATTATGATGAGATCTTTTTACCAGTCGTCAAGCATTCGTCTATTCGGGTGGTGCTAGCATTGGCAGCTAGTTTCAACTTGGAGGTCGAGCAGATGGACGTAAAGACGGCATTCCTCCACGGTGATCTTGAGGAGGAGTTATACATGGAGCAGCCAGAGGGATTCTGTGATAAGGGCAATTCACATTTGGTCTGCCAGTTGAGGAAGAACTTGTATGGTCTGAAGCAGGTTCCGAGGCAGTGGTACAGGAAGTTCGAGTCGTTTATGGAAGAGCATGGTTATGCACGGACGACGTCGGACCATTACGTATTTGTGAGGTACTTTACCGAGGATGATTTCATCATTTTATTGTTCTATGTTGATGACATGCTATTAGTGGGTCGGAATGCCACTAGGATAGCGGAGTTGAAGCGCCAACTGGACACGGCCTT
The DNA here is from genome assembly GCA_029216955.1 of Iris pallida. Taxonomy (NCBI): domain Eukaryota; kingdom Viridiplantae; phylum Streptophyta; class Magnoliopsida; order Asparagales; family Iridaceae; genus Iris; species Iris pallida. The sequence goes on from JANAVB010034417.1 coordinate 77,586,463, forward strand.
CTCTATGAAGGATTTGGGCGCAACGAAGACTATTCTTGGGATGAAGATCAGCCGAGAGAGAGTCCAAGTTGCTACACTTGTCCCAAAAGAAGTACATTCACCGGGTACTTCAGCGTTTCGGTATGGACGGGTCGAAGAAAGTGAGTTGCCCCCTTGCGGCCCACTTTAAGTTCACTGAGGAGCAGTGTCCATCTATCGAGGACGAAAAAGAAGATATGGAGCGGGTTCCATATGCTTCAGCTATGGGGAGCCTTATGTATGCTATGGTGTGTACGAGGCCAGTCATCGCTCATACAGTTGGCACAATTAGTAGGTATCTTTCAAATCCTGGAAGGGTACATTGGAGTGCGGTCAAGTAGATTCTACGATACCTTCAGGGCACTGCCGATTGGAGACTTTCTTTGGTGGTGACGAGCCAAAGCTGGTTGGATATACCGACGCTGATATGGCTAGAGATGTAGACACGAGACGATCGACTTCGGGCTATGTGATGATGTTTGCTGGAGGAGCGGTATCGTGGCAGTCACAGTTGCAGAAGTGTGTTGCCTTGTCGACGACAGAGGCAGAGTACATTGCGGCGACGGAGGCTTGCAAGAAGTTGTTGTGGATGAAAAAGCTGTTACAGAAAATGGGACTGAAGCAAGAGCAGTATACTTTGCTTTGCGACAGTCAGAGTGCTATTCACCTTGTGAAGAATCAGACCTTTCATAGCCGGTCCAAGCACATCGAGACTCGGTATCATTAGATACGGGATGTAGTTGAGAAGAAGGACGCGATGCTTGAGAAGGTCCATACTGATGACAATGGAGCGGACATGCTCACGAAGGTTCTACCAAGGGAAAAGTTTGAGTACTGCATGCGGATCGTCGGGATGACGAGTTCCTCCACCTAGTTGTGAAGGGGGAGATTTGTTGGAGTGGGTGGGGTTCCCAACCTATGTGGAGAATACACCGGAGAGCGACGAGCGCCATCCGTGTGTCGGAGAAGCTCGGGGAGTGCATGGATCCTATTTTGAAAAATATATGATAAAGAAATATATATGATTGGATTTCCATATTTACTTTGATCATATATTTATGATTGGACCCTTCGTATAGTAGCTTTCCATATAATTGGACTTCCAATTATGGTAAGCCAATTATGATTGGATTTCCATTAAATATATGATTGATGCATATTGGAAATTTTCATATATATTGCCTTTCATGTATGGATTACCAAGGGCTTATAAAAGGGTGATGTATGCTAGTTGAAAACTTATCTCAAAACAAGAGTGTTTTACAATCTTTGAGAGAGAGAGAGGATTAAGGACTATTGTGAATGAGAGATTGCTTCGAATAATTTTTCGGCATCTCTTGTTCTTCGGAGTCCGCAATCAAAAAATTTCTTCTTTCAAGTGAGTTGTGGTGATCCGTGTTGGATCGGGAGGAGCTTGTAGAGGGTGTATTCTCTTTATTCCATTAGTGGAGGTTCTTCAGGGTTGGACTCCGACCGTCCCGTAGTTTTTTTCCGCAAGGGTTTTTCACCTCAAAAATTTGTGTCTGCGATTGTGTTTGGCATTTTGGTTTGTGTGCATTTGCTCGGTTCTCTCGCAGGACTTTCTGGTTTGGGGGAGCGGTTTCCGCGCTTCGTTCCCAACACGATCTTGTTTTTATTTGTATTGTTTGACTGTTAGAAAAAACGTCAGTAACATTATTCAAATAGTTACTTTTTATAATTCTTTTAAGCATATTTTATTTGTTAAATTGGTTCATAAAATTGATATCCGAGAAAAAATATTCATTGAAGTAAACCGGGTATTTTCATTTACCTATTCAATGCCTACTTTCAGACCTCGCCCTATGTCTGGAGAATTCTTGGACGGGCCGTGCCAACTTATAATGGACTCCAATGTTTCAAAGCTTTTACATAAACCCTTTGTGAATAGAGATTGACAAAGATATCTCATGAGGTTCCAACTTATATACAATTTCGGGAGGTTCGACACATTCAAAGTCTACATCTTTACTGTCTTCGAACATTGAGCTTAATAGGTGGGTTTTGCATTTCATTTGTTCCAATTCGGTTTCATGTAAAGGGCGAATCCTGAGCTTATGAGAGCCTTAGACAAATTTTCAAAATAGACTACCATACATAATATTAAAAAAAAATAAAAAAATTATTATATATAAGAAAATCATATTCTTCATGGCAAAAAATATCAAAAAATTTGACGGCCTAAAAATGGCCAAAATTCAGGGGTCGAATGCGGCCACCTCTACTGCGTCTCTATTGGACCGACCCTGAGGATTTAAATCCAAATTTATTTGAACCATATTCATGCTAAACCTTATAGGGTTAGAACTCAGGTAAAAACTGGAGTTGACGGAGCTTTGGTCCGGATTAAGTCTAGCTATAACTTCACTTGTAACAATGCTAATGATGACTACATTTTTTTTAATGTGGTCTTGTGTATAAAACATAATTAAATTAGATGTTAGCATAAGCATCTCGTATTTACTCATTATTACTTTCATATAAACTTTCAGAAGAACAAAAACTAATTTCTTCCAAAAAATTTCATGCTAACATCCACTTAATTTTTTTTAGATAGGTTAAAATGAACTTTCAAAAGCTTTCTATCAATTGGTCACTCTACAATGGATTCCATTCAACACCTACTTAACAAATATGACTCGAACGTTACAGTTGTGACTTCAAATTAATTATGTAGAAGTAAGCAAATGTTGCCAATTAATTAGAAGATTTTTTATGTATAATCCAGTAAATGCATAAAAATAAACATTAATTATGGAATTCAAATTACATAATCATTACGTAGAAGTACGCAAATTGTTGCTAATTAAGGAAATTACTAGAGTCAACACACAAAGTGATATGGCTATCGTAACTTTTTAAAAATGTCATTTTTATATCCAAAATACCTTGCAAAAATTGTTAGGGGCTATCACAACCTTTGCATAAAAGGAAAAAAAAAAAATCTTTCTTCTCACTTTTCTTCCCACTTGTCTTCTTCTCTCGAAATCCAAATCCCAAAGTAAAAAAGATAGAAAATCACTAATTGGGTGGAGTTCATTCGAATTTTTTAAAGATTCTCCTGCGAATCTTCGGTCATGCACTTTTCAAATATCTTTTACCAAACTTCTCAAACTTGTATTCATTCTCCAAATCAAATCCATCTCAACAGTGTAGAAAAGATAATAAAGATCCAATTTGACTGGATATTTCATACAATAAGTCTATATATGTTATGATCTTTGATGTGGATATTTTGTTGATTAGTGATGGCTTCGAAGGGCAGCATCGTATGGTTCGAGTAGACAATGAGACATGATGTTTGGAAAGTAGTTAAGTTCGATATTAGATGAGCAACATGATATCAGTAGATGTGTGTAGTAAGTTATGAGTATTATCGTACGAGATGAAGGAGTAGGCCTAAACTTCAAGAAATGTGAATGAATTAAGTTATTTAAGTGGAATAGTTACGATTTGATTTTAGGTGATTGCCAAGTGGTAGGGAAGTTGATGTTATATTTTTGTCCATTGGAGTCACCGTGGTAAGGATTAAAGTTGATTAACATGGCTCAAAGTTGATTAGTTACTTTCCATATGGAGATTCATGCAATTACACGTTATGAGTATTAGTATCGTACGAGAGCCTAAACTTCAAGAAATGTGAATGAATTAAGTTATTTAAGTGGAATAGTTACGATTTGATTTTAGGTGATTGCCAAGTGGTAGGGAAGTTGATGTTATATTTGTCCATTGGAGTCACCGTGGTAAGGATTAAAGTTGATTAACATGGCTCAAAGTTGATTAGTTACTTTCCATATGGAGATTCATGCAATTACACGTTTTGTTTACCCTTATTATATATTGCTATAGTTCTTGTTCTAATCTTCTATTAATAATTTAGATTAATATTATCTATTATTTTGCAAGAGAGATAGTGTCCTTTTTGTATACATATTCAATTAATGATTCTTGTTTACCAATGTGCATACATTAATGTTATCGTGAACATGTTTACTTGTGAGAGATGGGTAAGAGGAGTACAATATGTATGCATGTTGTACTTAATATATCGATTACCAAATATGATTCAATCATGCATCCCACGCAAGAATGTTTGAGAGGACTCAGTCATGCACGTCACGTTGTAATTGTCTAAGCCCAAGGCTAACCATATGTTGAACAATTATATTCTGATAACACATGGTACACTAAATATAGTCTAGCTTAATATTGTCCTCTATGAAAATTGTTGTTAGTGCTACTTATACGTGCTATCACATATTCTTCCACATGCAGATCATTGTTATTCTACAAAACATTGTACATGTGATTGTGATTCTTGATATTATCTCACGATAGTTCCTTGTGTTGCATGCATTAGATTTTCATATTGTTCCTACTATTTACTTTTATTCCTTTTACTTGTCATAAAAATAATTTTCTTTTTGACGCGGGACGGGATTTAAGTTCAACTAATCCAATTCCAAAATTAGGATTCGTAGTAGATTTAACTATGAACAATTTCTTTATAATTGATTAAACAGAAAATGGTGAAAGGAGACCTAGTTATTGCTATTAGTTTTGAAAGTAAATTGCACGGTTTATCCGGAAGAGTGTGATTATGTCGCAAGCCTTCGAGATAGGTGCAAACTTCGTTCTACGAGGGATAGGTCTTCAGCATGTACTTGGACTTCCTTGAATATGGTGCACAACTCTATGTTGAGGAAGAAGACCGTACGTGCCACTCGCGAACATCATACCCGATTCGGATTTGACTTGGGTTCGTGGAAGTTGAATTGTGGACGTCGTTGTTGTCATCTTCGGAGAGTCTTTGGATGTTACTCCAAACAGGACAGCGGATCCTTCGACGAAGACGTCGGCGAGAATATATTTAGAATAGAAGAAAACTCACTTACTCTTAGGCTTCTCACCAAAGTTTAAAAGTGGATTTTATTCTCATATATTCTGTGTTTCTTCTACAACTTTTTGCTCTATTTATAGCCATGCACTCAACCAAAAGTTAACACAAAATAATTGTAAAGAAGATAAACTCTTATCGAAACTAAGCTCCCAAAAGATAAAAGAATCTAACTCCTCAACTAAAGTATTATCCAAACTAACCTCCCAAACAAACAATAATAATAAAGATAAATAAAATCCTAACTTCTCAATAATATATATTAGATATTTTCAAGCTAGCTAGTCCAAGACTCGGGTTCGTCTCTGTCTCGTTCTGCGTCTTGGTCGAATCTGGTCCCCATCAACTCTCCCGACTTAGAAGATTCACCAACTGGTGAATGACGTTGAAGATACTCTGTCAATACATCTGGGTCTAGCTTCTCGAGCTCATCCATAGTCAACCACGAGCAATCAGACTCTGGTCGTCTATGCCAAAGATAAGAGGCGCTGGTAGCCTCCGTCTATAGTAAACTATCTCGTAATCAATAACATCCTCAATCTCAAGTCTCGTATGCCCCAATGTGGTGACGACGGTGAGGCGGTGTTACCAGTCCAGACATGGTATCAGGATGCCCACATGTCGATGGTAAACTTGGAGAACCTACACAATCAGAATCATAGAAAGAATATGCCATAGGCTTATGAAGCAACGTTAGGTCCTCCACATTAAACACGGGGTTGATTCTCATATCTTGTGAAATGTCCAACTCATATGCATTCGAAACGATCCTCCGCAGAACTCGATAAGGACATGTCCGTTTGGCATGCAACTTTTTCACAATTCCACGAAGGAACCTCTCCGGTCTCACTCGCACAAGTACTTCATCACCAATAGCAAATTCCTGCAATCTTATGTGACTATTAGCTGCCAATTTATACAAATTATTGCTCACAACTAATCTTCTACGAACTCAATATAGATCATGGATATGTTGTGCAAAAGTTTCGACAGACGCGCTAGACTGGGATCCTAGAGGTTCGGGTAGAAGATCTATAGGTTATCTAGGTTTGATTCCATTGACAGCCTCAAATGGACTCAATCTAGTAGACCTATTGACTGAACTATTATACGCAAACTCCGCCATAGGTAATATAAGGTCCCAAGTAGCTAGGTGGTCACCAACAAACACCTCAACAAATTGCCTAGACTCCTATTGACCACCTCAGTCTGACCATCCGTCTGCGGGTGATAAGCAGTTGGAACTGAAGCGTCGTATTAAGTTTTTTCCAAAGTATCTTCCAGAAATAGCTCATGAATCTAACATCCCTATCAGATACGATAGTCTTAGGCAACCCATGTAACCTCGAAACATTCCTGAAGAATAGGCTCGCTATATGTGATGCATCACTCGTTTTGCTACAGGTAATAAAATGTGCCATTCTAGAAAAATGGTCCACTATAACAAAAATACAGTCATACTTCCGTAAGGTAATGGCAAACCTAATACAAAGTCCATGCTAATGTCCTGTCATAGAGTGAAAAGAATAGGTAAATGAGTTTACAAGCCCGTGTTGTCCTTTCTACCCTTTGCCATCTGACAAGTACGACAGTGTGCAACTACTCTAGCGACATCGCGCTTAAGACTTGGCTAATAAAACATATCCTCAACCAAAAGGATGGTCTTATTTCGTTCGAAATGTCCTGCAGTGCCACCAACATACATTTTCCCAAGTCAAGAAGTCTCTAAGGGAAGTAGAGGGAATAAATAGCCGGTTGCCCCTAAACAAGAAACCATCAACTATAGTGAAACCATCAAGGGAAGTAGAGGGATCTCTACACAATTTAGCATAGATTTTACTAAAGTCTCGACAAGTAGGATACTCATCAATGATACGGTCAAATCCAATGACTTGAGTACTCATTGACTGCAATGTATACAATTTCTACTTAATTCATCAGCGGGTTTGTTCTCAGCACCTACACAGTGCTTGAGGACAAAGGTGTAGTCTGAATGAATTCCACCAACTTAGCATATCGAGGCCCAAGCTTCTAATAGCGTAGGGCCTGATGGTCTAAAATAAAACAAATTCTTTTAGGAGCAGGTAGTGACGCTAATATCGTAAACTCTGTATGACAACATAAAACTCACGGTCATAGTTTGAGTAGCGTTGTTTAGCCTCATTCAACTTTTCGCTAAAATAAGCGATAGGATGGCCCTCTTGGCTCAACACGCCACCTATTCCTACACCCGGAGCACCACAAGCTACTTCGAAGACTTTCGAAAAATCAGGGAGATGAAGGACCGGGGCAGAGGTCAACTTCTCTTTGATTTTTATGAACGCTTTCTCAGCGGCTTTAGTCCATACAAACTCTCCTTTCTTAAGGCAATTGGTAATAGGAGCCATAATGGTACTAAATCCTTTCATAAATCTCCTATAAACTATGGTCAGTCCATAAAAACTCATGGCCTCAAATATAGTCGTAGGAGCAGGCCAATCCCTAATGGCCTTAACCTTGTCAGGGTCCGCTGAGACACCTTCACTAGACACGATGAACCCTAAAAATTGGATAGAGGAGGTCATAAAGGAACATTTCTTTAAATTGACAAATAACTTCTCCTTTCGGAACACATCTAAAATTTGTGTCAAATAAAAAAGATGTTTCTCTTGTGTTCGACTAAACACGAGAATGTCATCAAAGTAGACGACCACGAAGAGTCCTAAGAATGGTCACAAAATTTGGGTCATAACCCTCATAAACGTGCTAGGGATATTAGACAACCCAAATGGCATGACCATCCACTCATATAATCCATCCTTGATTTTAAATGCAGTCTTCCACTCATCACCTTTGCGAAGGCGAATTTGGTGATAACCACTACGTAGATCTATATTGGAAAAGATACTAGCGCCTGCCATCATGTCAAAAAGGTCGTCAAGTCGAGGAATAAGGAACCTATTCTTGACGGTTATCTTATTGATGACACACTATCTATGCACATCCTCCAACTGCCATCTTTTTTGGTGAGTAGTGCAGGAACGGCATAAGGACTCAAACTTTCACGAATAAAGCCCTTCCGTAACAACTCGTCCTCTTGGCAACTAAGCTCTGCGTGTTCTGTAGGATTCATTCTATAATGAGGTAAGGTGGGTAAGGTGGACCCCGACACTAAGTCTATGGCATGTTGGATATCTCTCAAAGGAGGAAGTTCGTCATGTAGGTCTTTTGGCATAATATCACTATAATCGACAAACCTGACGAATCTCGGGAGGGTGGTCTACAACATCACTAGTAGGTGCAAGACTAGTGGCAACAATAGCATATACAAGTCCCTCCTCCTTACTCTCATGGATAAACTCTCTCTTGTTCACTAGGTGGAACGCTCTCTTGCTCGCTTAAGACGTTTCTGGTTCGGGCTTAGGCCCAATTGGGAACTCCTTGGGTTAGATGGATACAACATAATCTTTTATTCCTGTGAGTGAACATGTGTGTTGCTCTTCCCGAAGTCAGTAACGTCTAGGTCATAAAGCCACTCTTCCCAATAAAATGTGCAATGTCCATAGGAAGACGTAACACCATATGCTATCTTCATAAGATGAAGAAAAGTTTATGGGAACCAGGCATCTTTGAGTGACAGAGTGTGCAGTCTTTTCAACCCAAGTAACATGTAGGGCTCGGGGTGTTTCTCGGCCTTGAGTCCTATCTTCTCTAAAGCCGTCTTGGCAATACCGTTAACGCAACTTCCTCCATCAATCATCAGCTTACAAAATTTAATGTTAATTTTGATGAAGGTATGGAAAATATGATTGCATTTCCAGTCTAACCCACCTACAAGTATAGCGAGCATGCGTTTAACCACATGTAAGGGTACAATTAAGGAGGTTAAATCAAGTTCACAGTCACTAGCTCCTTCTCAACTCAATGGGGTCTTCTTCAAGTTCAGACTCTGAGTCATCCATCGAGTCATTTGACTCCCTACCCAAGTGCAAGTTCCTAGAGGGATACTGATGAGCAAAGTGTCCAATACCTTGACAATTGTAGCTGGGTCCCTTTCCCTCAACCATAGAGGTTTTTTTCTTTTCCTTATCGACAGTCCTACGTGGCTTAGTGGGCTGTTCGTACTACCGTTTAGGTTGGCCTTTTGTTGGTAAGACTTATTGTAGTTGAAATATTTTTGATATTTCTCAAATTTGAGCGCTATTTGGTAGGCATCTTCTACAGTAGTCAGCTTCAAAGGTCCAATTTCATATCTAAATTCAGATCTCAAGTCAGATCAAAATCGTGAGAGCGTGACTCGGGGGTCCTTAACGATCTCACAACGAGACATCAATTTGTCAAACTAGTCATATAGTCATATATGACAGGTTATCTGACAAAATGTGGCCATTTGGTCCATTAATGGTCTCTGTAGGATCGTGGAAGGTATTTTTCATGAAGGAAGGATCTCTTTATCTCGATCATGTGCCTATAGGGACTCTACCTAAACGCTCTTTGTCCTTTTCAATTGAAGACCAATTATCCTAGCGGAAGCAGTTAGTTTTATTTGGCAAATCGAATGTCGCAAAGGATCTCTTTCATCTCGATTCACGTACCTATAGGGACTCTACCTAAACGCACTTTGTCCTTTTCAATTGAAGACCAATATATCCTAGCGGAAGCAGTCAGTTTTATTTGGAAATCGAATGCATCTCTCGTCACACATATCATACCAATCAAAATAATCATCCGCTAGACAACCAATCGCTAAAAGCCTTAGGATCATGGTGACTGTCAAAGATGGGGCCTCTACCTTTACTTTCTTAGTGATGTCAACACCTCAAATCTATAGGTATGGTCTCTTGGACGATATTCCTCGTCGAATCGTTATGGATATCATGGAGAATCCTAGCTCTAAGTTTTTCTTCTTAGGTGGAGCAGGATTAATGGAGTTTTGCCTTTCGGGGGGATGTATGACATTTCTATGACCCTCTCTAACATGTTGTGTTGTATATGAATTTTGTCCACACGGCTGTTGTCACTCCGAGTGAGATGGATCTCGCGTGGTAGTTTGATGGATTGTTCAAGGGCATATATTGCTTCCATTTGCTTGAATCTAGCATTTAAAGTCTCTATCCTAGCATCAAGTGCATTAAATCTAGGATAAGTTCAACTAGTATTTCTTTTTTAGAGTCTAAAATCAATGAAATAATTTATCAAACATCTCACTATTTTCCATATTCAAATTTAAAATTCTCCCTGCATAAATGCATAAACAATCCTAACCTGGCTCAGATACCAATTTGACGCGGGACGTGGACTTAAGTTTAACTAATCCAATTCCAAAATTAGGATTTGTAGTAGATTTAACTATGAACAATTTCTTTGTAATTGATTAAACAGAAAATGGTGAAAGGAGATCTAGTTATTGCTATTAGTTTTGAAAAGTAAATTACACGGCTTACCCGGAAGAGTAGATTATCTCGCAAGCCTTCGAGATAGGTGCAAACTTTTTATGAGGGATAGGTCTTCAGCATGTACTTGGATCTCCTTGAATATGGTACGCAACTCCATGTCGAGGAAGAAGATCGTACGTGCCACTTGCGAACAACATACTCGATCCGATTTGACTTGAGTTCGTGGAAGTTGAATC
>JANAVB010034417.1:77599506-77601399 GCA_029216955.1 Iris pallida
ACGCATCGATAGTTATTTCCACAATGCGAGTAATGCTATATACGAGGCCCGATGTTGCATATGCTCTTAGTGTCACGAGCAATATTTGTGATGGTCCAACTGGTGAGAGTAATTGGATGATAGTGAATTTATTTTAAGTATTTGATAAGAACTAAGTATCTAGTTTATGGAGGATCATATTAAAATAGAGGCCTTTACGAATTATAGTTTTAGTCTGATAAAGATGATACGAGTCTAATACATTGTGTTTACCCTGAATGTTTGAGCAGTGAGCTATAAGAGTTCCAAGAAGGAGACAATAGCTTACCCTACTACAGAGGGTGAACATAATTGCGTGCAATGGCGTTATTTCGATAAAATATTATTACTGAACTCGGACAGTGGCTAGTATAAAGTTCAAGTTGTGTTGTATGTAACAACATGGGGCTATTCCACATGCTAAGAGACCTTGTTCTCATAATAAATCCAAGCATATATTATGCGTTATCACTTGATCGACAAGATCATTGGTTGCAAGGACATAACAATAGAAGGAGCTCCGACATATGACAATATTGCAAGCCCCTTTATGAAATCTCTAATGTAAAAGTTGTTTGAAAAAGAGATTACCAATATTGTTATGCGACACATTGGAAATTGACAGTAGTGCAAGTGGGAGATTTATATTGATTTGCCTTAGAAGATATTTGGAAGGTATTTTAGTTCGTACAAAAATTGCTAGATATATGTAACTCCTCTTTCCTAATAATGCCTATTTCTTTTCCCAAATAATTAGTCTAATGATTTATTGCAAGTATTTAGAAAATGGATAATTTTGGTATTTGTGAAGGTGGAATCACGATTTGGCAATTTAGGAAGAGGAGTGGAAGTTTAATGATTATAGAGAGAGGAATTAGTTCGCATGTATTTAACTAATTAAAAAGAAATATTCCTAGAATATCCTTTTAGCCATAATTAACATGTTTAATTAGAGAGGCTAGAACCTTCCTCCTAACAAACCTATAACCATCTTATAACTAACCTCTAACTAACTTCTAACAACCTTTCTAATCTCCTCATCAACCCTAACTAATCCTAACAAACTCCTAACTACCTAGGTCAAGAGACTTCCTTTGGAAGTCTATAAAACCCAATTTTTCCTTCACAAAATCACTTTCTATTTTATTCTATTAATTCTTAGCCCACCCTTACTATTAATTTTGGGCCCAAGCCCACTACTTCCAAACTCAGTAGAGTGATAGAGAAAATCATTCTCGTCTCATTCCTATTTTTTGTGCTCTCTCTGGATCGAAGCCGAGCCATGGCAATTTCCGGCCGGGGGCGTTCACCAGTGCATGACGAGCCTAGGAGTACTCCATCGCATCTCACACTTTGGCAATCAGCAAGGCACCAGTGATCCACTGCATGGGCTAAATCGGTGGGGCTCGATCGATGAGCAATGGTGGTGAGTTGCTTCTCCGGCGTCATCTGCCAATCGTCGAGCCTCCATTCTCCTTTCTAATGTCGAGTCTCCTCCGGTGGTTCAGTTCCTCGTGAGGGCCCCCATGGCCCAGGGCGACCACCCAGGGGCATAATTTTTTATATATATACTTTTCTAATATGTTAAATTTAGTATGCATACAAAATAATATAGTAATTTACTTTTGTGTAGTTGGTTTTTTTCTTATCTATTATGTAAAAGGTCATGGGTTTAAGGTCTAGTAAAATATTTTGTTCCTTTTATTGATTTAAGTTTTTTTTTTAAAGGGCACAATTTTAAATTTTGTCCTAGGCCTCAAAAACCTCTGGACCGGCCCTAGTTCCTCGAGCGACGACACGCCATCTTCCGCGACAGCATCATCATTTCTACGACGATCGCAGTTGATGACGAGGTCTTTGAACGTATAGTGAGTC